>QNQO01010598.1:0-17029 GCA_003290165.1 Berberis thunbergii
ATGTTTAGTTTATTTATTAAGTCAGTTTAATCTTGAAGACGTGGATCGAGATAGAATTGATTGATGAAAGAAAAAATATTTTTGCCTCACCAAACACTAGGTTTGGAGGCAAGGTTGTGAATCAAAAGGGAGCAAAAGTTAGTTTGAATTACTGTTCAAATGCCAAGAAACTTCTTAACCTACAGGTTCTGCTTAATGCATGCAACCTTCTCTATGTTTATTTGTTTATTTGTTTGTTTGTTTGACGTGTTAAACTTTGAACCTTCTCTCTGTTTTAGAAACTGATTCACATTTCAATTTGTTGTGTTGTAGATCCATATGAACTGCAGGTTGAATGCAATTACAATGCTCAAATGAGAGTTCCTGACATTGTTTTCGGTGGATGGAGTTTGAGAGTTTGAGAGATTTTCTTTACTTTACATTTGCAATGTCAGACAAGTAGTATTGATGTATTGTATCTAAAATTCAGCAACATTTTTTCAGCAATGTCAGACAAGTAGTTTGAGAGTTCCTGACATGATTGTATTGTATTGTATCTAAAATTCAGCAACATTTTTTCGGCAACATCAATCTTTTTCAGCAATGTCAATTTGATTGCATCCTTGAATTTCAGCAACATCAATTGAATTAGATCAATTTGATTGCGTCCTTGAATCCTTGAATTTTCAGCAACATCAATTTGATTGCATCAATGTTAGTATTGGCGTTAGTAATGGCGCACTCTCGAAATCTTTTTCAGCAACATCAATTTTAGTATTGGTGCAGTCTGCAACCCATCTCACCCAGCAAATTAAACAAAACTGAATTCATGAATGCTCCATGAATTATTTCTTCAAACAAAACTGCACATTCCATTATTTCTTCAAACTGCATGTCAGCAAATTAAACAAAACTAAAAGAGACCCATTTTAAACTGCATTCATGAATTAAAATCTGACAGAACAAATCTGCAAATTCAAAATCTGACAGAATTTTTTAGCATCAAATTCATGAATGCTCTTGCATGCAAATCTGACAGAATTTAAATCAAAATCATCCGACAGAAATCTGTAGAAAACAAATCAGACAGAATTTAACCACTTAACTTAACAAATCTGACAAATCATCCGACAGAAATCTGTAGAAAACAAATTTTCAGCAAATTCAACCACTTAACTTCGATATCAAATTTTCAAAGTCTGACAGAATTTAAAAAGTTTCAGCAAATTCAACATTCATTTTCAGCATCTTCATTTTTCATCATTCAGCATCTTCATTTTCAGCATCTTCACTGCTTAAACTCATCATTTTAAGCAGCTTCACAACATTTTCAGCATCTTCACAGCATTTTATCTTTCAGCAACTCATCTTGAAGGTGGTGTCTGCAAAAAAAATAAAATAAAATATAAATAATTGCAACAGTACTAAGAAATAGTGTGACCCCTTGGTTTATATACCTGTGACTAAGAAATAATTGCACAATTATCTGGGTGTCCTCAAATGCAAGGTTAGCCATAGACAGAACATTATCAGCATGCTTCAATATGGTCCTCTGCATACCAGTGGAGGAAGAAGCGCCCATAAGTAGCTGTCATAATCACCCCTGATCACAAAAAAATCCAGTCTCATGTGGCCGAGAATTATATTGACCAGCATTTATTAGGTCCCCTTGCCCAAAGTGAATGTCCACGCAGTTTGCTGCTTTCCATAGATTTTGTTGAAATATTTATCATAGCACTGCATAGATATCAGATACACAAAAAAACAAGCAACTTAGTTTTTCCATTGTGATGTTTTAGTGTTCCACGATTAAGATCCTTGTTCTACAGGTGGGCAAGTGTGTGATTCTGCAGGATGAAAGTTCTCCTGCCATTCTTCAAAATTAGGAGCTTGTGACCAATTTACAAAAATAGAACTCACAAGATTAAAAAACTAAAAGAAATCAATGTTCAAACTAAGATGCCAAGGTGTCAAAAGGCTATTGCTATTAGAGCAGAGTGGTCCTCTAGAATTTTAGCTTCACAGTCAGTTCACAAGATTATCTGGGATAGGTCGAGAAATTTATTTGGATATGGGGGTGTTTGTGATAATAGATACATCGCACAACTATCTCCACCAAAAATTTAGTTTGATTGTAGAGATACCTATACAGTTAATTTTTGGAAATCAAAGACATGTTTAGTGACATACCTGGAAGTGGAAGGAGGTATGTAAGAAGAGGGAGCTATTCGACAACGAAGCCTTAGCTGTCTGCATCAAAGACTCCAACTGCACCATCACCGAATCCAGCATACACCAGCGTATCATCACATGAATAAATTGCCGCTTGAAATAGGTGCACAGAGTGCTTCTTTTGGTGACCACTGCAAAGACAACTCGATCAATTTGGCCAACAATCAAACTTAGATAAAGCCGTATCATGGTAGCATACTAGTATGGTCCTAAAATACAATACAACAACAATTTTATGTTTGCAACACCTAACATCAACGGAATCTCATATTTCTGCAACTACTTATCAACTTTATTGTTGACATTTGACAATTGAAACCACATAAAACAATGATGTCATATTCCATAACACTCTCGTTTCATCCTCGGTGTGTCTTATTCAAGAACTCTAATTTCATCTTTTCTTTTTTTGAACAAAAAACTTCCGTCGTTCCCTGAGCTCTCCTTTCACATTCTTCACATTGTTCGGAGTATTATAGATCCTAATAACTTATATGCCCAATAATGATGTTTGTATTCTTCTTCTGTCAATAATTACATCAATAATTACAGTGTTAAAACCTCTATGAATCTTGAGCAGTCATCAACTACTTATATCAAGTAATATATGCACTTTACTCATTATTTATATATTTTATCTATTTTTTATTTATTTTTTACTTCTAGAGATAAACCAAAAGGGCCCATGGTGAATGAAAGATCGAATTACAACTGAAGCACCCTATCCCACTCATACTCACATATATAGAATGATGTGTCTTGAAGAATACCTCATGTCCAAAATGTAGAATTAGTTTTTTTACAATTAAATCTTACCTAGAATTTATCTTGCATTTCTCTCTACCTTTTTTTGTCTTCTGTTTTGGATCAATAAAATAGAGCAATATCATTAAAATGGAAAAGAGCATACTGTCCAAGAAGGTCACAAGGCAATGGAAAGAGTAATATCATTTTTTTCTCCATGAAAACCCACACCACAGCATTACCATAATTTTGACAAACAACTTGTAGTATTGTTTCAAGTTTCCAAAAGCATTGCTACTAATTAATGAAAAAGAAAGATTGGCCGAAATCCACAACCAAAAAAGAAGAAAGTAGAATCAGGTGAATCCATAATAATGTCTACTCACCGAGCGTACACATTCGAGCTTGCTGTCATAGACATAATTTGGCTTTCATGAGAAACTAATAGAATGAATCTGGTCATTATGGAACTGGACCCTAGCTTCACCAGTCATCGGAGTTGATCGTCCTGCTGGTGCTTGTATGAACCTTGCTTTCCTTTTTCCCATCCATCAATACTCCACACACACAGCTGCAGTTCAGTCCATCACAAGTCATGAATTCTTTTGAAATGAAATTTACAAATTTTTGCAAAGAATCTAGTGAAATTTACAAATTTACAAATTTGAATTCTTCAAATCAACCAGAGTTTTTTTTTTTTTTTTTTGTTCCTACTTCAACAACTGTACACAGAGAAGTTCACAACAATGTTCATCGGAAACCCACATACAAAACTCACATACAAAAAAAAAAAAAAGGTTTGTCAGGGAAACCTAGATCTAGAACCCCACAAGAAGAAATCAAGTTTGGCACTTACCTTCTTTGGTTTGCACATGAATGGGTCGCTGATTCTCTCGATTCTTCTCTCGGTGGAGTCGACGATGGAGAGGGATGGTATGAAGCTTCTTCTTCGATGGGGAGGGAGGGTGTGATGGAGCTTCTTCTTCGATGGGGAGGGAAGATGCGATGGAGGGAGGATAAACCAAGCTTTGATTTCTTCTCGGTTTTCTTCTTCAATTGGGGAGGGAGGATTTGATGAAAATCGAAATCGAATTTGGGGCTTCAATTTTTGGCTGCTGAAATTCCCTCCAAAAACCAATTCACGTGCCAGGCAGCCTCCCAGTCGCGTGCCAAGGAGCCTCCCAGGCACGCCTCCCAGGCCAGCTAGAATTTCTCTTATTTATTTTTTCACAATAGACAGAGCGGGCAGAGGGTGTCGTGATTTCATTCTTTTGACTGATAAGATATCTATTCAAGGATGAGAATATGAAGCGGAGCACAAGAAGAAAATGACACCCGTCACGCATATAGATAAACTACACAATCTCTTTAGACAAAATAACAACAGGATTAACTTTTATTTCTATTATTTTACATGAAAGTTCAATGCAGACGATAAAAAAAAGAGAGGAGATACAGTGAACAACAGCCCAATACCAATCAGAGGCCCCTAGCTAATTAAGCTCACTCAAGAGGATCATGAGATACAGGAAGCCACACCCCGATACAGATTACCACACTACCAAGGGCATGCTAGCTACTATAAAGTCTTGAATGTGTAAAGAGTTTGCTTAAACAATTGTAAATGCTGTGTGTGTTGATGAGAGCTGAAGGAACTCCTGCTTGATTGGCAAGGAAGAGAGCTGTACATTTTTCTGCAGTGTCATCAGGGCTAGTGACTGTATTTTGAAGAGAAGATACACAGATTAGTTGAATATTCTAGGAAAGGAGGAAATTATTCTAAAAGCAAAATGAAAACTAAGAAACCTTAAGGTATGAACACTTGTTACATTTAACATCATGTCCATCTGTATTGAATGACATTGCAAACCACATGTAATGCAATAAATAGGCGGATCTGGGTATGCGCTTCATACTCAATAATTTGAAAAATAAAATGCCATGAAACATAATATGCAGTAAAGCAGGTAAAACTTGTATAAAAATCATTTGACATGTAGTTCTTGGTCCCGTGCTTGTGATTTTAAAAAGATGATTCCACATTTGCTTTTCCTATAAGGGAATACATTCAAGAAATTCCTGACTGGTGCATACTGAAAGTTTGCAACGTTTACAGCAAGTTCTTGGATTGGTTAGTGTTAGGACTTGATGAAAGTTAGATGTTTACTTAACTCACTTATACCGACAGAAGAAAAAACAAATTTAGTGTGGTCTACAATCTGTAAAACCTAAATATTTGGGGTCCAGCTTGGAAAAGATGATAAACTGTGGAAACAAAGAGAAAGTGAGCATCCCGAGACACGAGAACACTTCTGGACATGAAGTTATGAGAATATCAATAATACATGTCTGGATTAGAAATCACCTGTATGAACCACCACTACACCAAATTGGCACTTTTGTAACATCTCTCAAAACAGTATCACTTTTTAGATGTTACAATTCACCAAACAATTTCAAATCAAAACTAAATTAGTCAAAAAAATGAAAACAGTAACACAAAAAAATGATACAATAATTTGGATCACCATGAATAGTATCACTTCTATAATGATACTCTTCATGGTGATACTATTATTGTATCATTTTGTTTGTGAAAATGTGTAAAGTTGTTAGGTAAATTGTTACACTTCAAAAGTGATACTGTTTGGAGGGTGTTACAAAAATGCCAATATGGTGTAGTGCACTGTTTGTACTGATTTATAGATCTCATAATCATTTCCTCCCTCTGCATATGAAAGAACTAAATTTAGTTCAATACAGTGGGCGGGCAGCGAGCACATGCCTAGCACCCAGGGGTCTAGGCGGGGCGTCTAGGCGATTTAGGTTTTGTATTATAACTTTAATAATTTACAAAAGTTAAGCGTAATACCTTATCAATTTCATTCAATTTAATTAATGCCAAGATATATGTGCAAAATTTATAAACATGAAAAATTAACAATAATGAACAAATTTAAATTTATTAAAACTCAAATGACTGAAGTTGGTCATGATGGGTACTTTATACAAAATTGAATTTGTGGACAAATATTCAGACCTACTCTTTTATTTTTCTTCAAATTGCATGAATGATCTCAGTCATGTTTGATAAAATCTACATTACTAAAATTGGTACCGAACAGATCCTTTGAGAATTTCATTAAGTAATCATCATTTGTTTACATTCAGACATATACTGAATAAAAAATAATTAAATTGTTTTTTTCCAAAAAATGGGAAAGAAAAATAAAATAAAAACATTAATCAACCTTATTCAAATTAGCCTCAACATCCTCTTTCGTCGGCCTGAGGATGACCAATCTCAACTCCTTGTTCACATAAATTTTTGCAACCAGGAAAAAAAGAAAAAAACCTGGCCCAAAACCCACCTATGTACCTACCCGATTTTTCCACCCCGCCTAACCATTAATCTGAACGTTTCTCTAACGCCTAGCACCGTTTTTTAGAACACTGATTAAACAGATGGACTACGTACATTTAGAATAAGATGTTTTTGAAATGCAATGCTAGAATTATGAGATAAAAGACACTTTATCCACTATTTTATTATTATCATTAACTGTAGAACGGCAAGAAATAACCAAAAGTGGGCAATGTGGGAGCGTTAACGTTTACAAAACAAATGACAGAAATTGCAGCAATAAAGATGACATGATACCTTGTAAGTTTTGTCCCCAAAGAAGTGAATTTCATTAAATTCTTCAAGGTACTTCAAGCAATATGTTTTGTTCCAACCTTGAGGAAACACCTATTCCAAGCATTGTGTCAGAAAATAGAAAATATAATCAATTATGTGGCTCTTTCTTTCCTCTATTTTAACAATTCCAGCAAAGGTACAGGTCATGACACACTCACATCAAAGCTTATCTGTCCACCAATGGAAAAGGTCAAATTCAAGTGACCAAACTTCTCTCGAAGCACAGCCACCATTTTGGGCGTACATTGTGAACCTGGTATCCAAGTAAATATCACCTCACAATAGTTGTCATATAGTTTATTCATCAACAACATAGGGAGTGAAATACATACCTTATCATACCTTTCAAACTCATCTCGTTCTTCTTGGCTGCAATTTCTCCCAATTGGTGAAACATTAAGCATTCCACTTCGAAATTCTATGAATGTTCCCCTTCAGGAATATATTAAATAAAAAGTAAGACTAAAATTAGGATCATCTTGACACACTATTTTGCAAATCAAAGAAACATACTTAGTTATGAAATTACCTTTTTATTGGGATATCCAAGTCGGCAATGTAATGCAGAGTAAAATTAATGAATTCCTGCAGGCACACTTACAATCGATAACAAAGACATACAAAACAAATTTAAATAAATTAAAGGCAATTCTTTATTAATGGTCTAGGAGATGTTGCATAGGCAGTAGATGAAAGCCAATATTGAGACAATCATTTGGATATTAAATGGGAGTACCGCACCCCAAAAATATGACCCCAACATGTCAACATCATTTAAGCTTATCTCTTCCAGTATTGTTTATATGCTCTGTGACCACTAAAACGTGCAGATTAGACTCAATGTAGGATATCCAGCATTTCAATTTTTTCTGAACATTGCAGGTAGTCCTCAATGTTACAAAATATTGTTCTGGTCGAAGCTTCCTTAAGTAATGAGCGTTCGTAGCAATCGTGGGTAGGAACAGAAGAGATCACTTCACCTTGGTTTTCTTCTCCAAGGAGATGTCTTTAAGCTCTGGTGGAAAAAAAAAAAAAAAAGAAATCCATGAATCCGTAATTCTGGTTAGAGCAATAAGATATCCATTTTTTGAATAAATAATCTTAGATTGATACTTCAAAATGAAATCTTAAGCAATAAGGGAACAGGGATGATATACCATCGGAATTGGTAAAACCAAATAAATCATATAGAGGAGAGAGCTAAAATTTCCTATTTATTGAACTTCAATAAAATTGTTTAATTCGAACAGCGCTAGGCCTAACCTAGAAAATAGTACGCCCAAATGGCTATCTAATTAAAGTTGTAAATTTAATATTTTAAAAAGGGATGATGAAGACTATTGAACCAGAGAGATAAAACAGATAATTTCTCATGAAAAATCACATTAAAACACCAATAAATCATCCAGAGAGTTCAACAATTTTTTTAAGTCAGTTTAGAATAAAGTGTAATTTTAAGAGAAACAGAAGGAAACCAAATGAAAAGAAAGAAGAGAAAGATACATGGGTCCCAAGAAGCTTGCCATCTTTGTGAGCCACAAGACCATTTTCAGAGAACACATAATCATAATCATCAATAACTGCAAGGGAAAAAATTATGGTTCACATACATATAACCTTAAAATGTACTAATTATGAATTTTAGCGTAACGAGTTTTTGAAAATACAACTGAAGTTGCAAGATAAAGGTAAGGAAGTGGTTAATTTATGCCAAGCAGGCAAGCACAAGAAACATCACAACTAGCACAAAGATAAAATAAACTGTACCAGAGAGAGTTAAATCTAAGACATTGAGTTAAATAACAATGAAGATAAAACATTAAAAACAATAACAATAAGAAATAAATTAAATTAAAATAGTAATAATAAATATGTACGTAAACAAGTAAAAATTGCATTACATATCACTTACAACTTTGATGTAGGTTCAGGCTAGCTTGCCTTTTAAGTATTTTGCATTTTCCGCTGATTTTTCATTGAACTCAAAGCATTCTTTTAATATGTTGGTTTAGATGTATGAGAATTGACAACATGTAGAATAGAAAACCTTATATCTTAAAGACCTTATCAAACAATAATCAGCACAGACCTGACATTCCTAGCTGCTCTGAAATTTTAACAAGAATCAGATCCTCCAACAATGCCAATAGTGACAACCTGAAGTTGGAAAAACTATTAGATGCAGAACTGGATTTTTTTTTAATGCTAAACAGGAAAGATATACGTGCCCACACATACGCCATATACACACAAATAAATAAATGAAAAATAGAAATCTCTTGCAATGGAATGAGAGGAGAACAATAAGGTCATCAAGTACCTTGCGGAGGTTCTTCATAAACTTAACATCTTTGGAGTAAGCTACCTGTAATGGGGACAAATCGCAGATTTAGTACAAAACCAAAGTAAATCATATACATTGATTGTGCGTCATGGTTCAGCTCAACTTGAATGATCTTCGTACAATTGGCCTTTGATTATTTTTTCCATTTTCTTCTCTAAATTACATAGAATCTTGATTCTTCTTCCCTTCACTGAATGTCATATTATTTCCTCAATTCACACACTGATTAAAATCATCCCCTCCCCCCTCAACAAACAACAACAATTCAATCCACTGAACACGAGGAAAATTATCATCCAAACTCCAAATTGACTAATTTGATCTGTCATCTCTGGATCGTTAACCATCAAACCTTTAATAAGTTATAAACTAACACCCATTTGCAATACTTCCTCAATCAAACAACGTCCAATAATCTAATCCTTGTCAATTGTATTGGATCAAATCAACATTTGATTTTAATCAATTACAACTTGTTTTGATATAGACCCATAGCATCAAAATCCACTGAAAAAAAAACTACGAGATAAAATATAAATAATGAAAGTGAGGGATTATTATACCTTTCTAGCAGCAGTAAGTGTTCCATCGACATCAAACAAAGCAATCAACCCAGGTTTCTTTACGGCCAGGGGCGGACCCAGGATTTTAGTTGAGGGGGAGCGAAATGGAAATACTTATTAGTTGATAATAGTAGTTATCAATGGTAAAATCAAATTTTTTTTTTTACCGAAACTAGTAACTAATAAAAAAATTCAACTATAAAAATACAATGCATATATCAAATTGGATCCAATTGTAGTCAATTTTAAGCCAAAATAAGGTCACTATTGATAACCTTAGCAAAGAGCAAACAAGCACAATAACTAGAATATATAACTAATATCACAAAAGAGTTTGTCTAGGCAGCCAGACTTTAAAGCCATTTTTTGGTCATGCTAGAGCATTTTTACACCTTTACCCATTCTCTTTAAAATACAACCACAAACATATCTATAGAAGGGATAAAAATGTAAAAAAACTTAAAACCTGACCAAAAAGTGGCTATAAAGCCTGGTTGTCTAGAATTGAGAATTACAAAATAATTAGGATAAGTTCTAGGTGAAGCTAAGGGGGGTGTATTGTATCTGGATTTTGTGGGCAATTCAATAAATTCCATGGATTCTGAAAATCCAAGTGTATTCAATTTGGAATTTAAAAAGTCCACAAAAGTCTAGGGATATTCAATCAGGATTTTAAAAAGTCTTTCTGAAATCCACAAAATCTTAGGGGTATTCAATATGGATTTCAGAAAGTCCACAGAAGTTTTAGGGTATTCAAAATATCATTCATATTTATGATTTGGAAAATCATGGATTCTCATGAACTTTGTAGTGTTAGGTATAATAACAAAGTTCAATAGTTTGTCAGCTTCCATATCAAAGATTTCAACGTGAAGAAAAAGTCTCCCAAGATGTTCAACGTGAAAAAAACGTCTCCCAAAGTTTTGCCTTGTGCCAGCCGCGAAGAGGTTGGTTCACATTCCTCTTGTTTTCTCGATTCTTTTCTATCTTTGCATAAACACAGAGAGAGGAGAGAGAGATGACGATGACTGACCTGCCTTTACGTTTATACAAAATACACAACCACTCCACCAAGAGCTCTCTCTTTTATCACATCTTCTTCTTCTTCTCTGTAACGATGAACGATTTTCATGGCTTTCTTACAATCTCCATCAATCTATCGTTGAACCCATGTTACCCCTTGTGTTCCTTTCCTGTTCCCGTCTTGTCTAATGTGCTTCCTCTTTGTGTTATTGTACAAGAGATTTAGGAGAGTCAAGGGAGACGAAGATGAATCAACCCATAACCCATTTTCAATCTGTAGATGTTCCCTTTCATCTACAATAAACAAAATCCATCAAAGCAATAATTTGGTTGTGTCAAGGCTAAATACTGTATGTTTATGTCATTTTGCAAGTGATGATTTTTAATTTGGTTGTGTTCAATGGATTTGATTTTGTTGAATGTTTGGATTGCGATTTCATTGTCATTACCTGCCTGGTTATCTTTTTTTTTTGTCAGATACATGTCATGTTATTTAATGTCTAATATATTTGGTTTGTTAGAGGATATGTCATTAGCCAACTTATTTTTTATCTTGCAAAATAATTAGAAACCTGTAAAAGTCGTTCATACAAAAGTCCGTGGATTTTTATAAATCTCTAGAAAGTCTGTAGCAAAAGTTTATGGATTTAAGAAATTAGCAGAAGTTGTGGACAATTTAAAATTCTGTAAAACATTTAAAGAGTCCGTGGACTTTTCAAATTATTTATCATTCCATAAGAATCCATATACAATTACACCCCAAAAAATTTGAAATTTGTGAATCTATATGATCATAATACAATTTCAAAGAAAAAATTGTTTATATGAGGCTCAAATTTATACGAGTTGGCTAATAGTAAATATTTTCATTGAATTCTATCGTTATTATTTTAGATATTATTTTAAATATTTTTTTGTTAGGGGTTTAATATCACTTGTGAAAAAACAATTCATTTCTTTAATGTTAATAAATTTTTATTAAACTAACATTTTTTAATGTTTGCAATTACTAATAAATTGCATTTGAAAATAAAATAAAAATGCACTCGAGAGTATCGAATCAGGTCTATTACTAAAGTGATAAACTTCAACCACTACACCAACCAAGACATATTGAAAATTTTCATAAACAATTAACATATTGTATTCTACATTATATATCGTTTTTTAAGACTAAAAATATATATAAGAAAAATATTTTAAAAGTGAGGGGGGGCAGCTCCCCCCTCGCCCCTAGTAGGTCCGCCCATGCTTGCGGCCATTTCGAATAACTTTCTCAACCAAAACACACCGTTCAACTAATTAATCCACCACAAATCACAAATCCAGCTCATTCACACACAAATTTCAGCCTCCCTCAATTAACATGAAAAAGCCAATATTTTTTTTTTTTTTCCAAAACTCTTACAGTTGGGCATTACTCAAACTAGCAAATCTGAACAAATCAAGGTGAAAAAACAAAAACTTTGCAATTCAAACACTACCGAATTGGTGACGACTTATTACCAATGCCACCAAATCTCGGCACTAATAAGAAGGAAACTGAGGCAAGTTTTTATTTCAAGAGAATTGAATTGAAGTTACAATGAAAGAATCTTTCTGTAAATGCAGTTGGAATGAGATCTCAAACCTTAAAGTTTGAAGCTTGAATTGTGGGAGTTTGAAAGAATTAATGAAAGAAATCGTGAAATAAGGAAACGCAGATGTAGGGATGAGAGAGAGAGGAAGAGAGACTACTGTGAGTCTTTAAACAGAAACAGAGAGAAGGATACACCAGAGATCGTAGCACAGTGGTGATTTGGAACAACTCACTTCTTGTTTCTGTTCTTTCACCTACTCCTCCTAACCCCATCCGTGAGCTTCCGCTCCATGAAAAATTAACCATTAAAGTTTTAAACCGTTTGAATAATTTTTTGAGATACATATTTGACTAAGGCCAGGGAAAAAAACAAGATTTCATCGTTCTATCAGGATCACGTCGCGATACCCGGATTGCAAAACCTAGTTTTCTAGTATTTTTGTACATATTTAGTTTCATGCCATTAAATATCTTGATAAATTGTCTTTGTGAATGATTAAGGATCATCCTTTCGGATGATCTTGGACAATAAGCCCTAGCCGGCGGCCTACTGACCGACTTATATCGCTACTAAGGTGGGTTCTCACTCGCTTCGTTTATTTAGTGATATTAATAGAGAAATTATCTTTATCCCACTTAACGCAGATCTCGAGGCATTCATGTTAAAACGAGCCAAAACTTTGATACATTATTTATGTTTTTAGTTTTTTATTTTTTTCACAAAATTTCCGCTCAAATGATGTTATACTTGCCCCTTTACCTTTCAGTTAATACAGCATAATTATTTTTCACTTTTGTTTCTTGAAATTTGTTTAGATCCTTCTATGTTGGAGACGCCATCGGGGGAGATGATGACCATAGTGATGTAGATATCAAATTCATACAGGCATTGTCCAACTTTCTTTTCATTTTTTAGTATCTTATTATGTTAAGATATTATTCATGTGAGATTTAATCTTGCATTGTTTTATGCCTATAGAGGCTAATGGCATTGCACTCACTGATCAAATTCTTGTGCTTGCAGGCCATTGGTTTGAAGTTCCATGTTCCCGAAGACTACTTTGCAGTTTAAAAGATCATGGCCACTGTATCTGAATTCACAATTGCATTCTAGGGCCTGATTATTCTAGTTTTTTTAACTGAGTATGTTTCAGCTAGCTAATGTTAAAAGTATATGTTACTTCTCTCAGAAACTAGTTTTGTAGTTTGTCCTTTTTACAATGTAATTAATGAATGACAAGTATCTCAATTCTTTGGGAACAAGTCAAAAATCTTGCACTACGTACGGTTCAAACTTCATTCCAGTGCATCGGGCGGAAGATTATGTTGTCAACATGATTTACGATTGTATTAATGGGGTTAAATCACTTTCATCTTTGAGCCTCAATTTCACAGTTGTAGTCCGACACACCTAATCTTCGATCATGGGCATTCAAACACTCAATGTTGATATGGAAGCCCTTGGTGTTTTTGTTTTTCGAACACATTCGGATGCTTGGCCAGAGCCTTCAAATGTAACGAACTTTTTGATAGTCTTTCGAACACTCAATTTCAATAGTACTATTAATCTTTTCACATTCAAGAGCGATTATAAACATTTACATTTTCTCTTTCATGAATAACCAGTATGTCCACTGATGTCATGAGTGATTTAAAATATGGAGGTGTTGAGGGACCATACATGCTTAGGGACTCGACGAGGAATGTAGTAGAGTGAAATATAACTCCAATTCGCTCACTCGAATCCAGGTTCTCGTAAGTATATAATAAATCAACAAATAATGACCATTTTGAGACTTGGTAAAAAAAAAAAAAGGAAAAGATTATAACTCTAAAACGTCAATTGCATGGTCAGTAACCCAATGACGTTGATAAAGAGAATACAAATGTGCTTGTGGGAGTAAAAAAAAAGATATCATCTAGGATGACCATAATTGTAAAAAAAAAAAATCTCGATGTAAATCAATGAGTTTCAAACTTGTGTTACGAAAAAAATGACAGTAGAAGTGTTGTTAGACAAAATATTACATAAGATATGGAGAATATTTTGTATTTACAATTTTTATAGTCTGGGATTTAGTCGAGACTTGCTGACTACATGAAAAAGGAAACTAACTTTCTTTGGGACTATAAATAGATGAGAACATGTAAGCAATTGGGCATCATTGGATTTTATGGAGGCAAGAATTAGTCTAGCAACGATTTACCTAAAAAATAAGTGCAAGAAATGGTCTATTGTTTGAGATTTTTTGGTAAATCACTAATCCGATTAATTCTCTTCTCTGCCATTGGGGTTTCCAAATCCAGATTATTGTTAAGTACTTACATCAACACACTTCTTTTCCACATCTTTTGTTTTTACACAATGTAAACTGTTAGGCGGGTGTCAGGGCTTGTCAACAACGGGCAAGTTATCAACCAATATTTATGCAAAATTCATAGTCGTGCAACGAATATGCTTGGGTCATTATGAAGATTGGAGCCAATATTGCTCAACATTGTGAACGTGTCATCTAGAATCAAGAGTCTTTCGAACCTAAGCAAGAGTCGAAGACTTAACTTACAAACTTTGAATGGTTGATTAGTAATTTTCCTTTTGATTTATTTGTTATGTACCTAAACCAAGAACTTTATGGTAGATTCCATATATACGAACTCAATAACAACAAACTCTAGGTGCAAATTTATGAAAATTCGTTACATGTCAAAGTACATGGACATCTCCATAATGTTCCACAAAACAGTCAGATTATACAATTTTCACAACATCCTCAAACTAGTGTTCTCCGAGCTCCGTATACAATTTTCACAACATCCTCACATTCAGAAAAATCCCTACAAAGCAAAATGTCAGTTCTTCGCAAAATAGGCTAAAGTGCAGATCGTGCTTTCTTTAAGGTTATTTCGCACCTCCAGTCGCTCAAAACTCTGTACTGCAAGCAATGAAAAAAACATTAGAGTTGATTCAAAGGTATATGAATTTTTTCCCTTCAAAATCATTGTCTGAATTATATATATTTCAAAGTGAGAAAATAGAGTACATGACTCACATACATAAATTCAAGTTAATTGATAAAAATAATTTTTATAACCATACAAAAGACATTGTTATTTGCAAATCGCTACTGTGAAAAAACCAAATTCTAAAAGGTTAGTCCTCTCCAAATTTTCCACATATGTGGGTCTATAGTCTATAGTCTTAGTGTTGACATGGACAACCACACAGGCTCCCCTTTTTTACCAAAGGGATAAACAAAACAAAATTTTCACACCAAATTCATTTTTCCACCGAATGGAAAAATCCGTTCACCTATTGGAAAGGGAGTCTATTTGATTTTGTTTCCAACAAGTAGGTAATTGTGTGGACTCATATTCCTTAACCTTAGTCAAGTATGTTCTTTTTGATAAATTCTAAACATCGAGGAAATGAGCGAGGAAACGAGCGAGGGAAGTGAGGTGGCGGGGGTGGGAGCCGTTCACCCCACTCAGGATGCGTGCGTTGACTTTTTGCGTGTGCATCCCGAGCGAGGTGAACAGCTCCCACCTCGCCACCTCACTCCCCTCGCTCGTTTCCTCACCCGTTTCCTCGCTGTGTAGAATCACTCGTTCTTTTTTCTTTATATCTCCCCAAATCAGACAACACTGAAATGAATGGACAAAAATAATATAAAAATTTCAAGTGCAATTAATGTTTATGCGAGTCTGTTTTCAGTGCTAGTTAATTTAAAACCTGTCTTTTCTCACAAAAACTAGTTTTGTAGTACTTCCTTTTTACAATGTAATTATTAATGAATGATAACTATCTCAATTCCTTGGGAACAAGTCAAGAATCTTGCACTACGATTCAAACTTCATCTATGAGCCTCAATTTCACAGTTTTAGGCCGCACACCTAGGGGTGGGCAAACGGGTCAAGGATCCGCGGTTTAAACCGTCCGGACCGTTTCAAATCGCATTTACTATAAAAACCTAAACCAAAACCTAACCTAACCTAAAAACCTAAACCTAAACTCTTCTCTCTCTGTCTCTCCTCTCTTTGTCTCCCTCTCCTCTCTTTGTCTCCCTCTCGAGAAGGGGAAGGAGATCTCATCTCCGTCTCCTCTCTCTCGGTCTCTGTCTCGAGAAGAAGCAGCAGGATCTCATCTCCGTCTCCTCTCTCTCGGTCTCTGTCTCGAGAAGAAGTAGATCTCCTCTCTAAAGCAGCAGGATCTCATCTCCGTCTCCTCTCTCTTGGTCTCTGTCTCGAGAAGAAGCAGATCTCCTCTCTCTCGGTCTCTGTCTCGAGAAGAAGCAGCAGCGCAGCAGGAGATCTTCGTCTCCTCTCTCTATCGATGAATTGGTTTAAGGTCACTCGATGAAATTGGTGACTAACTTAATAAAAATGTGTTGATGCATCCACCAATCGGTGGTTAATCGAATAATTTGTTATGTCGTCATTTCTTCAGTTTTTTGTTGAATACTTGGAAGAATGGCCCTCTATATATTTTCAACTAGCAAATGTGTATGCAACATTTATAATCTTGCTTCCACTTGTGCAGTAACACTAGTGGCTCTGTGATCACAAAAATTCTATTTTTCTTTTTTCATTTTTGATGATGTATTTATCGTGAAAAGTTTCAGATGATCTAAGTTTGTTTCTGTATGAGTAATCTCGTCTTGGGTTAGTCTTCTTGGAGACTTTTGAGTTACTGGATAGATGTTATCATTGGGCATTGTTCAATTGGTATGTAACTTATCAAGCTTATCCACATCGGTGGAGTAGTCAACATTATCAAAGTATGATTGTTTTATGCATGCAGCGACAAGTTATCTAATGAAATACTAGTTGAATGTTTCTTGGTTATCTGTCGCTAATTGTATTTACCC
>QNQO01010599.1:0-169835 GCA_003290165.1 Berberis thunbergii
TTTCTCATTGATTTCAATAAGAATCGCCTTTGGAAGTTGACTACTAGCATCAATTTCCACGCAAACCCGAGCAAAAGACAATCTTGTTTTCTCTTCGGTTGCCTTGTCAAGCATGAGAGGAATGCCTATAACACTAGCAATCTTTTGTAGACCCTCGGGGTTCCACATGAACAACTGTACCTTTCTTAAAGTAACCAAAATCGGGATAGAATTCAATATCTGATTTTCTCCTTCTAAACTAGGTGTCCATGGCCTTATACTAAACAACCTACTCGCAATATGTATAGATCATGTTTCTAGCACCTTACTACGGGTTGTATCGTCCCTAAACTTGAACAAGAACGTAGGTTCTCCATGCAACATCGTCTCAAAGTTGCTGGTACCCCATGCACGACTCAGAGACTCATTTACAAACCCAAACGCAAGTCGTTTGCCTACGAATCTGCCCACCACCAGCTGTTCACATTCTTCAATACGTTTTTCAAAATCTGCAACATTCACATGAACACCTTTCATTCCTGCAATCATCGCTGGCTGCTCAAACTTAAGTTTGGTTATACCAGTGTTAATGTTTTGTTTAAGTTTAGACGCCCAATCCATGTACTGAGCAGATCTTGGTTTCTGGACAGGTTTTACGTATGTGCTCATAGTTTGTATTGGTCCATTACTGACTGTATTTGCAGTTTGTAAATCAGCAGGCGGTGTTGAACTTACAGTATGTGCTGAAATATTGCAGTTAGCATTATCTGTATTCTTCATTGCACTCTTCGCTTCTTTTTCATTAGCACATGGCGGCTTCACCCCTTGAAACCCTAGGTCGTTAAGGAGATCCAAAAACGCATCTTTGTTTGTGTTACTCAACGCTGCAAGATCTGATCTTAGATCATCAGGCAACGACTTCATTGCAGCCGCAACTCGGTCCTTCACCTCCCCTATTCCAGTCGACATATGGCAAGGATCAGATCCCCTCTTGCGTTCTTGAGTCTCTCCACGAGGGAGGATGGAGAGACTATGCTGCGAAGGAGTTGTGGTCATCCTTGTTCATCAAGCCTCAAGAGTCATGGAGTTTGATGCAGATCAGCAGCAGCACGTGAATAGTAACTCGAATCTACTGTAGCAACAGTAGATCGCCGCTCACACCCGCTTTCTCTGTTTCTGCAAAAAGAATTCTGGATAAAATAACTTATCTAAGAGCTTGAGGCTACAATTGCCAGTGGCTATGGCTGTTTGTAATTCATTTTGCTTGGTTTGTGCTCCATGTCTATATCCATGCAACAGACATCGGTGCTGAAGTAATTGCCTATTACAAGCTTTGGTTAACTGTAATATAGTCAACGTCTTGGAGATACTCTTTTCTACCCCCTCAGTAGCAATATTAGTTCTACAAAGTAATACCCATCCTTTCACAGCACGGATAAGAACTTTATGTAGAAGGGTTTTTAAGGTTCTTAATTTGGGTTACTAGGGTCCTAATTTTCTCTCAAAGTTATTTACTAAATAACTTATTTGTAGTCTTTCAATTTAACTTAGGAGTCTATTTAGTTTCATTTTAGGATTAAGCTTTAACTTTTTCTTTTAGGAAATAGGCCTGCTTGTTATTTAAGTCTTTGATTCTACTTTTTCTTTAGAATAGGCTGCTTATTATTCAAGTTATTTGAGCATATAAATAGAGCTCTTCCTCAATATTGTAGGTAGATTTTGATAATTAATAAACTTGGTAATATTTTTTCTAAGGAGATATTGTGTTTTTTTTTCTTCTACTTTTCGAATTATTGGTGCGCCAATCAACGAATTATAGAACCCTTGTTCCGATTATTGGTGAGTCAATCAACAGATTCAAGCCTATCATTTAATTTTTTTCTCATCCTTCTTTTTCTCGTTCCGCGCAGCATCAGTTGGTATCAGAGCCTTGTTGGTTCTTGGATTATGGCGCCTCATCAACCAGGGAGGTGATAGTTGAGAACATATATGAGGGATGAAGAGAGGCAACGTGCCAAAGCTTTTCGAATGTCTTCAAGTTGAGGTTCATGCAGCACAGGTACAAGTCAACTTGAAACCGCAAACGCTAATCTTGAGATCACAAACGCTAATCTCACGGCCCTAACTGAACAAATCACAGGGCTCTTATGAATTCGCCCTAGTAGCAAAACCAAATCGACAACCTACAAGCCGATGAGGGAAATGTCAAGTTTGATGATCACTTCGAAGGGCCTTTGAGGGGTCGTGGTGGGAGGCATGGCAATAGAGGACGGGGCTTTAATAACCATCAATATCATCATGCGTATGAAGAGGACACAGACGAGGACTTCGAGAATCCTTTCGGAGGACACGGACATCGTGGAGGTGGTCGGAGTTTTGCATATAATCTGAAGCCTAGGCGACGGGAATCTTGTCTGAAGATAGAAATACCGGAGTTTCATGGGAATGGTCAACCTGAAAAATTTCTGGATTAGTTGGCAGCAGTTGAGGAAGTACTCGAGTATATAAGGAGGTTCCGGATGATAGACGGGTGTCTCTTATTGCTACAAGTTCTGTGGGAGAGCAACGAATTGGTGGCAACAATCAAAACTCACTCATCAACGACAAGGAAAGTCGAAAATTACCTCCTGGGAAAAGATGATGAAGCATATGCACGCTAAATTTCGACCAAATAATTATTCAAAGTTAATGTATCAACAACTTCAGAACTTGAAGCAAGGAGCACAAACGGTGGACGAATACACGACGGAGTTTTACAAATTGTTGGCTCGAAATGACCTCGCTGAGACCAACAAACAATTGATCGCAAGATACATTGGAGAGAAGATTTGTGCTGGAAAGGCTTATAGTGATTTCGATTCTCCATCTTTGACTGTTGGTCCTTCAAAGAAAGTCCTTGTTCTAGGTGCTAAGAGCGGTGGTCCTTCTTCCTCCACGGATACTGTGGAAACTTCTGAACCCGCTCTAGAAGAACCCCAGGGTGAACAAGATCTTATTTCATTAGAACTTATAAGAAGTGAGGTGATGGTCGAGTCTGAGGATGTAAAAGTATCAGTTTACAAACCTCATATATTGTGGAAACGTTAGTGGCTAAACCACGATATATTCCTCCATTTGGCGCTGGATAGAGAATATATGAAATAGATCCATTTTTGAAAACTCACAAAGATCATCTTGATTATCGCTATACGCAATACAAGAAAGTCCGCGAGTCAATCGATAAGTATGAAGGTGGGTTAGAAACCTTTTCTCGAGGATATGAAAAACTTGGTTTCACTCACAGTGCTACCAGTGTAACTTATAGGGAGTGGGCTCCTGGAGCGAAGTCAGCTGCACTCATAGGAGATTTTAACAATTGGAATCCCGATATTGATGTTATGAACCAGAATGAGTTTAGTGTCTGGGAGATTTTACTGCCAAACAATGTGGACGGGTCATCACCGATTCCTCATGGCTCTCTAGTAAAGATCCGTATGGACACGTCTTCTGGCATTAAATATTCAATTCCTGCTTGGAATAAAATTTTATGTACAAGCGCCTGGTGAAATTCCTTATAATGGCATATACTATGATCCTCCAGAAGAGGAAAATATGTCTTTAAGCATCCTCAACCAAAAAGGCCAGAACCACTGAGGATCTATGAAGCACATGTCGGCATGAGTAGTACGGAGCCATTAATTAATACCTATGCAAACTTCAGAGATTATGTACTGCCTCGCATTAAGAAGCTTGGATACAATGATGTTCAACTTATGGCTATGCAAGAGCATTCATATTATGCTAGCTTTGGGTACCATGTCACCAACTTTTTGTGCCTAGCAGCCACTGGGAACTCCAGATGATCTCAAATCTTTGATAGACAAAGGCCATGAGCTTGGTTTGCTAGTTCTCATGGATATTGTGCACAACCATGAATCAAACAATGTGTTAGACGGATTGAATATGTTTGATGGAATCGATAGTCACTATTTCCACTATGGATCACGAGGTTGTCATTGGATGTGGGATTCACGTCTTTTCAAATATGGAAGTTGGGAAGTATTGAGATATCTACTTTAAATGTGAGATGCTGGCTTGATGAATACAAGGTTGATAGCTTCAAGTTTGATGGTGTGACTTCAATGATGTACACTCACCATGGATTGCAGGTGGCATTTACTGGAAACTATAATGAGTACTTTGGGTTGGCAACAAATGTGGACGCTTTGGTTTATTTTATGCTCATAACGACTATGCAGACAAAATTGTTGGGTTTCGATACTTTTTCTGAGTTATATTCAACTGACCCCTTATTTTCTCTTGTGCTTGAAGAAGTTACTACAGGCCAACGATCAAATTTTCTATTACATAAAGGTTTCTTGTTCAAAGGAACAACTTTGTGTATTCTTGACTCTAGCTTACGAGTCAAAATTATGTCTGAATTGGATAATGAGGGACACATGGGGAGGGACAAGAACGTTTAGACTCATTTCTCAAACATTCTATTGGCCTACTTTGAGGCAAAAGGTGGAGCGTTTTGTTTGGAATTGGAGGGTGTGCAAGTTTCAAAGGGTACTTCAACGAATGCTAGACTTTATATGCCTCTTCCTATACCTGACAAGCCTTGGGTTGATGTGAGTATGGACTTTGTTGTCGGGCTTCCTCGTACTCATCGAGGAGCAGATTCCATTATGGTTGTAGTGGATAGATTTTCGAAAAATGGCACATTTCATTGCTTGTAAGAAGACCACCGATGTTGTTAACGTTGCCCAACTGTATTTTCGGGAGGTCTATCATTTACATGGCCTTCCATTATCTATTGTGTCTGATTGGGATTCTAAGTTTCTTGGTCATTTCTAGCGATGTCTTTGGAGGTTAGTGCGTACAAAACTTGATTTCAGTAGTATTTACATCCTCAGACAAATGGTCAAACGGAGATAGTAAATCGTTCTCTTGGCAATCTGTTGCGGTGTTTGGTTGAAGAGAATGTGAAGACGTGGGATCAATAACTATTCCAAGCTGAATTCACTTTCAATCGTTCTGTTAATCGGGAGTACGGGTAAAATTATTGTGTACGGTTATCAAGCACGAGCTCTAGTAGAACTAGCTCCTATTTCGGATATGAAGCGTGTTCATACGAAGACAGAAGATATGGTAAATAATTTGCAGCAAATTCATCAACAGACACGAGCCAAGTTATTGGAGTCTACGGCTCATTATAAGTCCATAGCTGATCAAAACCGACATATGGTGGAATTTGAGAAAAGCGATTTTGTGTGGGCTGTTTTGACCAAGAATCGTTTTTCAGTGGGTGAGTATAATAAGCTTTCTGCTAAGAAGATTGGACCTTTGGAGATCATTGAAAAATCAATCTCAATGCTTATCGTCTCAAGCTTCCTAGTCACATCAAGACCCATGGCGTGTTCAATGTCAAGCACCTCATTCCATATACAGGTGATTCTAGTTGTTCTGAAGATTCGAATTCGAGGGAAAATTCACTTCCACCCGGGGAGGATGATGTAGAGAGGGTTTCTAGGGTTCCTAATTTTGGTTTCTAGGGTTCGTAATTTACTCTTAAAGTTATTTACTAAATAACTTATTTGTAGTCTTTCATTTTATTAGGAGTTTTTTTTAGTTTCTTTTTAGGATTAGGCTTCACTTTTTCTTTTAGGAATAGACTGCTTGTTATTATAGTCTTTGATTCTACTTTTTCTTTTAGGAATAAGCTGCTTATTATTCAAGTTATTTAAGCACTATAAATAGAGTTATTCATCAATATTGTAGGTAGACTTTTGATAATTAATAATCTTGGTATATTTTCTCTGAGGTGATTATTGTGTTTTTTTTCCTACTTTTCGGATTATTGGTGCGCCAATCAACGACTTGTAGAACCCTTGTTTTCTGATTATTGGTGAGTCAATCAACGGATTCAAGCCTATCATTTAATTTATTTTCTCATCCTTCTTTTTCTCGTTTCCCCACTGCATCAGAACAACAAGCTATTATGTACACACAACAAGGATGGTATTAACTTGACCTACTAGGTCCGAACATGGCAACTAAAACTATCAGAAATTTAGCAGGTAAATAAAACAATCAATTGATCATAAGTACAACGAAGAAGTATAATAACAACTACAGAAATGAATTAATCATAAGAACAAGTAAAAACAACACACAACAAAATCTGAAGCAATCAGGTGAATATAAGAACAACAACTGAAATCAACTCGGGAGATGCCTAACTTAGGAATGCTTTGTTGAAAGATGAAATCAAAACTGCCTAATCTACACTTTGGTATTGTTAAATTCTAATCATATTGCTTCAGCCATCTTTGTTTTTCAATGGGTATGGAGGTAAAACAATATCAATATTCCCCAATGAGTAACACATAATAGTCTCATATTTCTGTTGCAACATCATTGCCAGTAAAGCCTTTATCTCGCGTAAATACATATAATGGACATTATCAGACCACTGATTTCTGAACCCAAATCGAAAACAGCAGGACCACATATATTGGATACAATAGACAGTTTACACATGGCTCAAGATTTGCACACAACCAAGTAAATTCAATTTCAAAATACCAGTGACAGCAGTTCTTCAGCCCCAGATAGGTGATTAAAGTAAAACTCCATGTCATAAACATCATAAAAACTATATTGAGGAGAAGGCGGAAAAAGAAGTTCTGGATCAATCAGATTAGATGTATAATTCTCTGCCAAGTTGGGTTCTTCCAACTGAAAAGACTCACTCAAAAAGTTTCCACTGAATTCTTCAACTGCTTCCGATGTATTTCCATCTATCACTGATATTTCATAGGTTGTATAATTCTCTGCCTGGTTAGTTTCAGTCCACAGGAAAGGTTCAGTCCAAAATTTTCCACTCAACTCATCAAATTCTTCAAATATATTCCCATCTGTAATAGGGATTTCGTCAGTTAAACTTTTAGTATAACTTGGTGATGATGTAACTTTGGACATGGTCTTTTCTATTGACATCGACACTACGCTGGAGCTTTCCAAAATGGAGGGTCTTGGAGAATTGTCAAGATAAGTAATTGTTTCTGATTCACTTTGACATTGAGATACTTCTGCTGGCTGCAGGATCACTTCTTTCCTAGGAGTTGAACTTCTTTGCAACCGTTTCTTTAGGTGTGTATGCCAGTGATTTTTTATTTCGTTGTCTGTTCTTCCTGGCAGTTTGGCTGCAATAGCAGACCATCTGAAAGTAGAAAATTATCAAAAAATTATTTTGAACAGAGAAACAACTAAAGAGATCAAAAAATTAACTTCTATAATCTATTCCATACCTATTGCCAAGGATTTCATGTAAGTTGATAATAATTTCCTCTTCTTCTCTGGTGTAGTTTCCTCGCTTAATATTAGGTCGCAAATAATTCATCCACCGGAGTCTGCAGCTCTTTCCACACCTTGCTAAACCTACACAAGTAAACAATTTAGACTCAAACTATTAGTACACTGATATTCAAACCAATCAAATAAATATCAACTAAATGGGTTGTCCTGAATTGTGCATTTATAAGTTTACCTAGCAGATAAGCACAACAACTAGTACTAATAATGCCAAAACAATAAGTTCATGATGTTATCATCAAACAAACCTATGCATTTTATATTCATTAATTGTAGCTGACATACATAGAGTATGATATCCATTAAACCTACAATTGTTGAAATAGTTAGTTGAATCGTTCCAAAGTTTCTTCATAAAGTATGCACCAAGAACACATAAAATGTACATGCCAATCATCACACTGGATTAGCCTAAAAAAATGCTCAAAAAAACAAATAAGAATAAGAATAAAAATAAAAATGAAAATAAAAATAATAGGATAACATATAACTGGTTAGGGTTCGAACAAGAGCTAAAATCTAGAATAGAAAACAAATTAAGGAAACCAGCATCCTCTAGTAGAATTAGGACATGGATTTTCTTTAAAAAAAATGATAAAAAAAAAAACCAGCATTGTAGCAGTTCACATGAAAATTCTGCAAACCCCCAAAGTGATTTCTCCCTTGCTTAAAATTGTCTAAAAGATTAAGCATTCTTGATGTTCTGTATTTAGTTATAATACCAATATGGGACTGCAAGAGTTAACTCTTCATCCTCAGTAAGTTTTGGACTAATCACAATTAATTTACCAGCGAATTTGGGGATCTCGCGCCAATTCCAATGGCCATATCTCTTAATGTAGGCCGACAACTTCCTGTCTTCTTCAGGAGTCCAAGCCCCTCTTTTCAATCCAGTTTTATCATAGTAGGAGGATCTCATCTTGAAGAACACTACGCTCTTCTTTTGGAACACTCAATCAAAAGCAACTCGTATTTATATGCCCAGTGATTCCAACTAAAAACGTGTTTCCAAGAAATGAATTAAATTAGTCCATCCACTAAATTTCAAAGGTGAAGTCCTCACTTCAATGGTATAGGGTCTATCCAAGAAGATGGAAATAACGTTTTTTAATCACAGTGAAGGAATAAGAGACACCTACTAGCATTTAATAACCCAACAGACAACTCCATAGTTTATGCTGCACTAGTCTATTTGCGTGGCACTATGTGTGGGTTCCACAATATTTGATATTGAAAATTTTGAATATAGCCTGGTTCATGGACGGTTCTTCTTCATCATAAGTTTACTTAGGCAAATGATGTCATGAAGACAACGCAAGCATCACCAAAATAATATGAATTATGAATATTCCTTTTATTTTGGCTTATTATTTTGGATCGGTTTGGTCTCATAGAATTGGGATTGGCTTTCCTCTAAAGATTTTGGTTCTGATCCAAATTATTATTCAAATAGAACATATAGATTATCATCAATAAAACATCATACAATAGGAAGACTGTTACTGGGATTTTTCAGACTCAAACACTTATAAATCTTCAAGCTAAATCACTATCACTGACTTACGTTATATAAATTTGTACTTTCTAGTAAATGACCACTAAATGAGATCCCTGAACGATAAAAATGTTGTGGCAGGGTTGAACTTGGATGGACGTAAATTCTATCCGTGTACCAACTAAGGATAAACTAGTTGGAATAATAATACATATCTATTTTCCAACTGAAGTTTCCTATGTCACTTTCCATCACATGCTAAAAGGTCAAAGAAGAATCCTTATGGTGTCCAGACTAAAGACATGATGAAACACAAAAACTCAGAGATTCAAATCTTGTTAAGTGTTTTCAATGGATGGTCAAGTCAACGTTGTATTTGCAAATTGTTATAATTTTAATTAAAATAATAATAATAATAATAATAATAATAATAATAGGAACATGTGTTTCATATCCTCTTGTATTAGTTTACTTGTTCAGTAGGTTTATAGGGAATAAAACAGGAAAGCAACAACTTATTCTAAGTC
This sequence comes from Berberis thunbergii, assembly GCA_003290165.1. NCBI lineage: Eukaryota > Viridiplantae > Streptophyta > Magnoliopsida > Ranunculales > Berberidaceae > Berberis > Berberis thunbergii. Next base: position 9,361 of record QNQO01010599.1, read on the forward strand.
AAGTTGTACTTCCATTCATGTGTTCTATTCTTCACCTGTGAGAGTTTAGTTAACCTAAACTGAATGTTGACGTTCAACACACCGCGTGTAAATTGGATCAAAATGGAAAACTAACTCATTGAAAAAATTTAGTTCACTTGCTTTCAGAGAGAATGTGTGTGTTGACATCATTCTTTGATTAGTCCACACAGTTGTGATTAAACTAACAAAAAATATCATTCATGGAAATAAGGAGGAAAACAAAAGGAAGAACGACAGAAACAGAAAGAAATCAGTACTTCAAAAGAACAAAGACTTCATCAATTCTACCTCGGAATTATATTCTATTCTATTGTGGGGTTTGGTAAAAAGAAAATTTTTATTGTTAAAACAAAATACAAGCATCTAAGTTGTGAAAAAATCAAGTGAATGCCACGTGCCTATGAAGCTGTGATAATTCCTATAGGTTTCATTTGTGCCAATAAATTTGAGCACGCACTACCGAGCCTCCAGAAAAGGCACGCGCAACATATATTAGGATGTAATCCTGTATGAGCCCATGCCTTTTGTATGTAAATTTCCCTCTTTATGACTGACTTATGTTTATCATGCTCAAGTTTTCACTGTCTCTGCAACAAACAATTATGACTACAATAGCAACATCTAAAGATTGAGACTACAATAGCCAGATGGCCATGGCTTTTTTGTAATTAAATTTGCTTGGTTTGTGTTCCATATCTCTATCCATAAATCGGTTTTGAAGTAATTGCCTATGTAATAAAGCCGTTGTTTAAATGTCCATAGTTGGTGTCTTTCTACTCCCTCAGTGACAATATTAATTAGTTCTACAATGAGTAGTACCCATCATTTGACAACATCGATAAAAAAATTCAAGCTATTATGCACAACAAGATTTCATGGAGATCTACCTCGAAATTTATTCTATTCTATTGTGGGATTTGGTAAAAGGAGAGTTTCCAATTGTATTCAAAAGTACTTAAGTACCGATTTCCCATTGTTGGAAGCTTTGGAAGATGAAGTCAGGGGCATCTCAATTTTGAAAAAAACTAGTTGAATGATCACACACCTATGAATCTGTGATACTTCCTATCAATTTCATTTGAATTAATAAATTTTAACACATGTTACTTTGCCTCCACCAAAGGCATGCATGTATCACCATATAATCTTGTATGAGCCCTTGCCTTTTGTATGGGATTTTTCCTCTTTTCACAACTGACTTACTTGAATTTCTTTCTTCCTCTATCTTGCTCTCACTTTCAGGTTACAATAGCTATCTCTAGAGCTTGAGGCTACAATAGCCACCTCTACAGCTTGAGGCTACAATAGCCAGATAGCTATGTCTATTGTTGGTTTGTGCTTCATACCTCCATCCCTGGGTTGCACAGATACTGGTTTTCTTGTCGGACTAGGACACAGATGTGGAGTGTCGGACATGGATAATCTAGAAAGGAAGATTCAAGCGGGACACAGGGTAATCAATTCTCACAATATGTTACATTTCACAAAGTGTCACACAAGAATCTGTCATGTTGGACACTGGTATGCCACTCATTTAGAATCGACACCGCTCCTTTGGAGATAGACTCTTTGATACATCCTCGATAGCAGTATTAGTTCTACGTTGAGTAAATACAAACTATTATATATACACAACATGAATGGAATTAACTGGACCAACTTGGTGTCTAACATGGCAACTGAAGCTATTAGAATATCAACAAGTAATTAAAAAAATCAATTGATCACAAGACATAGACCAAGGAATTGAAAATTCAGCACATAATAAAGACTACAACAATGAATTAATCATAAGAACAACAATTAAAACAACATACAACAAAACCTAAAGCAATCAACTGAACATAAGAATAACTAAAATCAACTTAAGAAACCTAATTATTACATAATATATCCCTTAATTTATATATGTTAGTGTTTCGATTATTATAATTTATAATAATTATTTCGTTTTCATGTCTTGGCAGGAATTTGAGCGTTAACGATGAAATGGTATTAAGGCGACAGACAATTGGTCGATTCTAGTGGTGGTACAAAGCAGAGAGTCACATATCTAAACCTAACCCTAGTAAACCTAGATCCACCTAATTTAACCTAAGCCCAAATCCAAAAATGCTAACCTAAAAACCCAAGCCCAAGATAATAGAACCCTATTTAGCTCCCCTAATCTTAGAGAACCGGGGATCTCTTATTCTCTCCTCTTCCACAGCCCCTCTCCCCTCATCTCTTTTCCAGCCACCACACCACCCTGCCGGCAACCCTCGCTCGATAGGAGAGCCGGTAGCGATAATCCCGTCATCACCCTTCCTCCTCATCCTCTACCATCAGCCGCCACTTTCTACCATCCTTCTCTCTGTTCCATCATCCTCACCGCCGCCATCCACCGTCCAGCAACCTCGCTACCAGAACGCACCACCTCAGCAACCACAGCCGCAACCACCGCGACTCTGTTCCGCCTCGCCACAGAACCTTCTCTTCGTCTCTGATTCTTCTCTTCGTCTCGAACTCCTTCCCGGTTCCCGCTCTATTCCTCCATTTCTCTCTCTCTCACAGCCACCGTCGCGAGTAGAACGCACCACCTCAGCAACCACCGCCGCGAAACAGAGCCGCAACCACCGCGACTCTGTTTCGCCTCGCGACAGAGCCACAGGCCGTCCTCCTCTCAGTCCTCTCCTCTTCCAGGCATCCTTACCGTCTCTCCGCCACCGTCTAATCACCACAGAAAGACCTCACCGCGGCGCACCACCGTCGCTGAAACAGGGAGTCCCCTCCCGATTTCTCTCCCTTTATTTGTGCTGTTTTATTGGTGTTTCCTCACCTTTGTTCTTCTTTTGCAGGTTCTCGAATCAATTGGAGGTCGAGGGAGGTCGCGAGGAGCAAAGAAACCACCGCGAGAGCCACTGTCGCGCTGGAGAAGACGACCGACTGTAGCAGCACTGTAGCGCTACTGTAGCAGAGGCGGGAATCGGTTTATTTGGTTATTTGGCTATTCACACCCCAGCGATTTGTAAGAGCCACCACAGAGTGCTTTTGGCCAATTTTCTCGGGATTCGCGTCCGTGCAGAGATGATTTCCACCTCCATTGACGTTGTGCTCACCGCTACCATGACCAGCTAAACCATTCGCTAAGGCTACGATGAAACCATAGGGTTTCCTAGAGTTTGTGTATTTAAATTTATTGTTTTCTTTATGCTTGAACGTTAAACACATTTGATTTATGATTTTCAATAATTTGCTTTCACTGATTATATCCTGATTAATTATCTAGACTAGTCGGTAGTTAGAAATACTCTTTGTTGAAATTCAAAAGTCTGATTTAATCAATTAATCTGAATCTGTGATTGTGTGTGCCGTAAGAAGACACACAATGCTAGGGATTAGGATTAGTTAAAATAAATCTGTGATTGTGTGTGCCGTAAGAAGACACGCAATTCTAGGGATTTATACCTATGCTGAAATCAATTGTGAACTTAGATTAATCTTTAGGTTAGTCATGTTAAATCTTGAAAACAATATTTTTTATTACACAAATCTCAAAGAACCTGTGGTGGATTCAATGCCTTGGTTTCCTTTCTCATATTCTTTAAAACTTTTTATTTTGTTTTTAATTTGATTTTTAGTTTAGATATTTTAATTGTTGTAACCCCAATTTAAATTAGTTTAAATAAACCCTGAAATTGAATTGCAACCACAGTCCTTGTGGGATCGACCTGTACTTGCCCTTGTCTACCAGTTAGACACTGTGCACTTGCAGTTATTAAAATTAGGTTAAATTAACCTATTTATTTAGGTTAGTTAAAATCTGCATCAAGTTTTTGGCGCCGTTGCCGGGGACTGTAACGGTGTAATTGAATTCAAGAGTTTATTTTCACTAGTTTGTAGTTTAGGTTAATAAAAAATTTAATAAATAAAAAAATTAGGTCAGATATAAGATTGCTTTTGCTTTTAGGATAAGCTTGATTTTATTTTTTAGTTATTTATTTAAGTCTTAGAAGTTTTGATACTTGTTTTGTTTTATTTATTTTTGCAGGTATTAATAGGTAGGAAGCATATATTACAGATTATACGCTTCTCGAGAAAATTGAACGATCCTGCACACGTCAAGCAAAGTTTTTATTATTTTTATTTTTATTTTGTGAGGAGAGTTTTTAATTTTATTTTCACCTCGTTTTACGAGTGTGTGGTGTAATAATTTTTAAACTCTACTATTTTTCATTTTGTTTCATCACAAAAAAAAAAAAAAAAAAAAACAAAAAGCACATGGTTTGAATTGTTTACAGGTTGCTATCGCGTGGACACTCTCAGAAGTTGGCGAGCCGTCAGGTGGACGGTGCTTCTGATCGACGTCAACTCGACTTCTACCCGGCGTCGCAAGTAACCCAAAAGAGGTTCACGCCGGAGGTTACTTCTTTCCACCGCATCTACACGCGGTTTCTAAGTGGATTACTGTGTGTTTTATTTGCTAGGTACTTATCTAGGGTCATTTTTCATTCATCTTGCTTGCGCATCATATAGGCCTTGATTAGGTTTTACCATTTTTATTTTAGAGTTGGGTTATCTTCGTATATAGATTAGGCTTGCATAATTTAAAAAAAATATATATGAAATCTAATCATTATCCATCTCGCAGGAATGCATTTAATCCCATGCGACCACCTGATTATGCTCCATATTCAGATTATTACAACTCAGGTTCCGCATATTATCCTGACTTCCTCTCCCCTTCTAACAAGGATAAAGACTTTAAGGATTACTTCTCCCCTTCTACCTCGAAGCTTGAAACAGCTCTTATGACGATGACTCAGAAATTAGATGCACTTATGAATTTGACTCAACCCCTACCTCCAAGTAATGTTTCATTTGAGGGTTGTGTTGCATGTTCGAGTCCTAGTCATTCTACAGCTGATTGTGATTTGCAATATGATTATCCTGAATATTTCGCTGAGCAAATCCATTCTTTTAATGCTAATTGGCGACATGGTTATAATTCAAAGTTCAACTATTGCAGCCCTGGTTTTGCCAAAAATCAAAATCTCTCTTGGGCTCATAACTCACACCAAGGGGGACATAGTTTCTCTCAGGCTCCTCAATACCCTCATCATGTTATGCCTCAATTTAACAAAGCTCATCCATCCAACACATCAAGCTTAGAGGAAACGATTAATCAGTTTTTGCAGCGCTCAGCAAGTTCAATTGATCAGAATTCTAATGACATATCTGAGTTGAAAGCCACGACTCAAAGACTTGAGATAGTTGTGGATCATATTACTGAGGCATTATCTGAAAGTGAGTTAGGAAGAATTCCTAGTCAGTCTGTTCAAAATTCAGAGGGTCAGATCATAATTGGTAACACATGGGAATCCGAGTCAGATGATGTTTCTGAGGATAATGTGATTGAAACTACTTTGCTTCCTGACCCATTCTCTTCCCCACATTTTCATGAAGACCCACTCGACATATGTCTTCCTAGTGACTCATGCATAGAATCAAACTGTGAACAGTCTTTAGAGTCTCCCCTTGACTGTTTTCATGATACACATGACAATTTAGAGGCTTGTTTGACTCATTCTAGTTTGGACTTTGATGTTGATGATTCCATTAGGGAGGTCAATGATTTGTTTGACGCAGTCCCCATTGTGGATCCAAGTTATAAATGGAAGTCTAAAGTGGAGCCTCTTCCACTCAGTGAGTCAAAACTTGTCCCATCAGTTGAGCCACCTGAGCTTGACCTTAAACAATTACCTGACACCCTCAGGTATGCGTTTTCATGTACTGATGATATTTTGCCTGTTATTATTTCATCTATATTGAATTCAAAACAGGTTGTCCCAAAGAAGTCGGGAGATATATTTAATGAGAGACTACATGCCATAGGTAGGGCTAATTCTAGGTTTGGGGGCGTTGTTGCGTCGTCTAACTCATCATCTTGGTGTAATCCATTTTGTTACGATGAACCTGTACCACCCAACATATTTATAGACATGCCACTTTCCATCCCTTTCATATTGACTGATGCTACCTATATGGATCCATTGTTAGTAAAAGATGATTTCAATTTTCACCATCCTGATGTGGCAATTATCCAATCTTCTGATTTGGAACCAGACTTAGGATGTTCCATTTTAGGAGTAAGGGATGGTCCTTTGTTGCATATCACTACTTGCGACCTATTCATGTTTAAGATCCCTATTGACTTCCAAGGAATGCGAGCTTCTTTACTATTTCTATATGATTTTAGATGGTGTCTTTGCAGCTTTTGGGATGTGCTAGTGTATCTTGTGTCGCATGTGGTTGCTATTTTTGAGTGGACTGATCCTCAACTTTTCAGGTTGTTGGTATACGATTCCTTCACCCTTTTGAAGTGAATGTTCCCTATGTTCTTCCTCGTCACTTCATGATATATCGCTCATGAGGGAGAATATATGTCGGGCTGACGACGTTAAACCAAGCGCTCCTAGGAGGCAGCCTAGTTTTAGTCGTGTGTCTTTGCTGTTAGTCTGGATTGATTTTCGAGTACCCTATTCAGTTTTGTTTCATTCATACTCGTTAGCTCCATAACAGTTTTGACTTACAACTTGTTTTTCTTTAGTTTTCTTTGTTAGTGTCGAGTCTGCATTTTATCGATTTCTAATGAAAACTCCATGATTCTTATGTTTGTGAGCCTCATTGATGGAAGATTTCATCGAAATTGGTAAAACACTTTCCCATGGTAATATCACTCTCACTCCCCTCTTTTCTTTTTCCTGCATTTGTCATGATCATCATTTCATACATTGAGGACAATGTTTGGTTTAGGTTTGGGGGTGACGTTTAAGATTTTTTCTGCATTTTTTGAAAATTTTGAAATGAAATGTATTTCACAATTGACTATTGTATTCTACTCAATCTCCATTGAATACATAGTTAATTATGACTATGTGAACATTTTCGATTTGAAAATCAAAAATTCTAAATGTCGAGGGATTGAGCGAGGAAACGAGCGAGGGAAATGAGGTGGCGAGGTGAAAGCCACTCATTTTCCTCGAAATGCGTGCGTTGACATTTTTCGCGCGTATTTCGAGGAAAATGAGTGGCTTTCACCTCGCCACCTCATTTCCCTCGCTCGTTTCCTCGCTCAGTCCCTCGACATTTAGAATCGCTCTTTGAAAATGCATTCAAATCTAAGTTTCTTTCCAATGAAGAGGATGTCCTTTCAAGTATGCCTTTAAATTTGAGAATCCATGCTTTCACTTGTCACTTTTATATATCAATAGGAAAGCATATGGTTTGATATTATCTTTAAGTTAAATTTATTTCATGAGATTTTTTTCAACTCGATTACTTTTTGCACTATAAGCCATATTAGCATGATTTGAAGTTGATGAGTGAGATATGAGCTAGAAAACCTTAGAATAATAGTGGAGACTTAACCAGTGAAAGTTTTGAGCCATTCTTTTCTTTCTGAGTGCTAGATAAATTTACTCTAATTTTTCTTGAGTTCGCATTAAGTCGTTGATGATCTCATTATTATCATTTTTTATCAATTGCTTTGAGGATGACATTAAAATTAAATTATTGCACTAGAACTTTTTAGTTTATTTAGTTGAGATGTCATAATACCAACCTGAACTTAAGAAATGATGTAGGCAAGTTTTTCTTAAACCTTCTCTAGCCTTTTTACTTACCCACTCATTAGTTCCCTTGTGAAGCCCTTTGAGCCGTTGATAGCCTTTTATTTGTTAACCCCTTATCAATACCCAATTTATCTAAGAATGTATATGGATGAATGTTAGTTGGAAATGGGCAATTAGAAAGAACAAAATCAAATATACCATGAGTCATCAATGTTGAAACATTCTATTGAGTAGAAGAGGAAAAGCATGTAGTTGAAAAAAAAAAAAAAAAAAAAAGTTGGTTAGCACATTGATTTACTCTTCATAGCCCTTGTGTTAGTTTAATGGGTGTATACATTCTTAGAGATTTTCGTATACCTTTTTTCCATTATTTGTTAGCCATTACCTAAGCCCCATTACAACCTATTAAAGTCCTAGTTGATCTTAAGAGATGGTTACTTTCGTAGATGTGGAGATTAAATAAATAAGAACTATGGTGCATGATTTAACATTCTCAAAAGTAATTGATATTCCTATCCATGAGATCGTATTCATTCCATTCTTGAAAAGTCCGTTCTTCATGTTACTATATGTGAGATGATTGTTTTCCATTATTTACTCTTTTCCTCACATATAAACTGAGTGAAATATCAAATCTCTGAGTGTTTCATTGTGAGTGACATGAGAGGTTTGAAGTCAAAACAAACTTTCTAAATGAGATTTAGTAATTGTTTTACTCTGAAATAAAAAGTTATGTTGATAAGGCCATGCACACACACACTTCGAGTTGGGAATAATTGATGAAATTTATTTAACCTTTGGGTATTATTAAATTGTTGTGAGACTCTTTGATATATTATTGTGAAACTGTTAGCCATTTTCAAAAAATTTTGGCAATTAAATTCTTACTCTGAGGAAAATAGACCGAGTTACCATGTTTTGGAAATTTATGAGTCATAATGTTTGTGGGTAACATTTCTGGAAACCCTCACGAGACTATAACTCGTCCACTAGAGGTAATCTAGGGGTTTAAAGCCTTGTTGCACGTTTAAGGTAAGTGCAACCGATGATTCCTGCGAAAGTGAGTTAGATTTTATTTTATTGTTTTTCTCGAGGACTAGCAAAATATAGGTTCGGGGGTATTTGATATTCACATAATTATTACATAATATATCCCTTAATTTATATATGTTAGTGTTTCGATTATTATAATTTATAATAATTATTTCGTTTTCATGTCTTGGCAGGAATTTGAGCGTTAACGATGAAATGGTATTAAGGCGACAGACAATTGGTCGATTCTAGTGGTGGTACAAAGCAGAGAGTCACATATCTAAACCTAACCCTAGTAAACCTAGATCCACCTAATTTAACCTAAGCCCAAATCCAAAAATGCTAACCTAAAAACCCAAGCCCAAGATAATAGAACCCTATTTAGCTCCCTTAATCTTAGAGAACCGGGGATCTCTTATTCTCTCCTCTTCCACAGCCCCTCTCCCCTCATCTCTTTTCCAGCAACCACACCACCCTGCCGGCAACCCTCGCTCGATAGGAGAGCCGGTAGCGATAATCTCGTCATCACCTTTCCTCCTCATCCTCTACCATCAGCCGCCACTTTCTACCATCCTTCTCTCTGTTCCATCATCCTCACCGCCGCCATCCACCGTCCAGCAACCTCGCTACCAGAACGCACCACCTCAGCAACCACAGCCGCAACCATCGCGACTCTGTTCCGCCTCGCCACAGAATCTTCTCTTCGTCTCTGATTCTTCTCTTCGTCTCGAACTCCTTCCCGGTTCCCGCTCTATTCCTCCATTTCTCTCTCTCTCACAGCCACCGTCGCGAGTAGAACGCACCACCTCAGTAACCACCGCCGCGAAACAGAGCCGCAACCACCGCGACTCTGTTTCGCCTCGCGACAGAGCCACAGGCCGTCCTCCTCTCAGTCCTCTCCTCTTCCAGGCATCCTTACCGTCTCTCCGCCACCGTCTAATCACCACAGAAAGACCTCACCGCGGCGCACCACCGTCGCTGAAACAGGGAGTCCCCTCCCGATTTCTCTCCCTTTATTTGTGTTGTTTTATTGGTGTTTCCTCACCTTTGTTCTTCTTTTGCAGGTTCTCGAATCAATTGGAGGTCGAGGGAGGTCGCGAGGAGCAAAGAAAACCACCGCGAGAGCCACTGTCGCGCTGGAGAAGACGACCGGACTGTAGCAGCACTGTAGCAGAGGCGGGAATCGGTTTATTTGGTTATTTGGCTATTCACACCCCAGCGATTTGTAAGAGCCACCACAGAGTGCTTTTGGCCAATTTTCTCGGGATTCGCGTTCGTGCAAAGATGATTTCGACCTCCATTGACGTTGTGCTCACCGCTACCATGACCAGCTAAACCATTCGCCAAGGCTACGATGAAACCATAGGGTTTCCTAGAGTTTGTGTATTTAAATTTATTGTTTTCTTTATGCTTGAACGTTAAACACATTTGATTTATGATTTTCAATAATTTGCTTTCACTGATTATATCCTGATTAATTATCTAGACTAGTCGGTTGTTAGAAATACTCTTTGTTGAAATTCAAAAGTCTGATTTAATCAATTAATCTCAATCTGTGATTGTGTGTGCCGTAAGAAGACACGCAATGCTAGGGATTAGGATTAGTTAAAATAAATCTGTGATTGTGTGTGCCGTAAGAAGACACGCAATTCTAGGGATTTATACCTATGCTGAAATCAATTGTGAACTTAGATTAATCTTTAGGTTAGTCATGTTAAATCTTGAAAACAATATTTTTGATTACACAAATCTCAAAGAACCTGTGGTGGATTCAATGCCTTGGTTTCCTTTCTCATATTCTTTAAAACTTTTTATTTTGTTTTTAATTTGATTTTTAGTTTAGATATTTTAATTGCTGTAACCCCAATTTAAATTAGTTTAAATAAACCCTGAAATTGAATTGCAACCACAGTCCTTGTGGGATCGACCTGTACTTGCCCTTGTCTACCAGTTAGACACTGTGCACTTGCAGTTATTAAAATTAGGTTAAATTAACCTATTTATTTAGGTTAGTTAAAATCTGCATCAAAACGCCTAACTGAGAAATGCTTAGTAGGAAACAAAATTCAAATTGCTCAATCTAACCTTGGTATTGTTGAATTCTAATCATATTGCTTCGGCCATCTTTGTTTTTAATAGATATGGAGGAAAAAACAACATCAAAATTCCCCCATCTGTAACGCATAATAGTCTTGTGTTTATGTTGCAGCATCATTGCCAGTAAGACCTTAATCTTGCTTAAATACATATATTATGGACATGATCAGACATAATTAACTGATTCTGAACCCAAATAAAAAAACAGCGGGACCACATACATTGGATTCAATATACTGTTTACACATGGCTCAAGATTTGCACACAACCAAGTAAATTCGATTTCAAAATACCTGTGACAGCAGTTCTCCAGCCCCAGATAGGTGATTGAAGCAAAACTCCATGTCATAAACATCATACGAACTATATTGAGGAGAAGGCAGAAACAAAAGTTCTAGATCAATCAGATTAGATGTATAATTATCTGCCAAGTTGGTTTCTTCCAACTGAAAAGACTCACTCGAAAGTTTCCACTGAATTCATCAACGACTTCCAATGTACTTCCATCTATCACTTTGATTTCATAGGTTGTATAATTTTCTGCCTGGTTAGTTTCAGTCCACTGGAAAGGTTCAGTCCAAAAGTTTCCACTCAACTCATCAAATTCTTCTAATATATTCCCATGTCATGGAGATTTCGTTGGTTTAACTTTTAGTATTGTTGAAGGAAGGAACAACTAAAATAAAATAGAGGCTTTCACAATAGAAAGAAACTTGGAATACTTGCAAAAAATTTATTGTATTAACTACTGAAGCAAATATGCATATTTATAAGCTTTCAAACTAACTGAATTTTGTTGATCCACTACAACCACTAACATGATTTTAGCAACAACTAGACTAATGACTCCTAACTGACCAAATAAACATGGGCACTACTACCACTTCTAAATAATGACTAAGTCAGACTTCGAATCATTCTTTAACACTCCCCCTTGATTCAAAGTCACAAACACCAAGTTGGGATCTAAAGTAAATAAACTTCTCCTTTGACAGAACCTTCGTCAGGATGTCGGCCAATTGCTCATTTGTGCTACAATACTTCAAAGCTATCTCATCCTTAGTAACCAAGTCACGGATGAAATGGAAATGAATATCAATATGTTTTGTTCGGCTATGAAATGTTGGATTTTGTGTCATGAAGATTGTGTCTTTGTTGTCACAGAAAATTTATGTTGCTCCTTCTTGCCTTTGTTGAAGGTCTGCTAACATTCTCCTTTACCAAACAGCTTGACAAGCTACTGAAGTAGCTGCAACATACTCAGCTTCCGACTAGGACAATGCTTCTATGACTTGTTTCTTTGAGCTCCAAGTGATTACTCCTGATCCAAGCGTAAAAACATTTGCCGAAATACTCTGTCTATCATCCAACGAACTTGCCCAATCACTATCTGTGAACCCACATAATCTGAAATTGGAAGTTTTTGAGTACCAAATTCCATAATTCACCGTTCCAGCAATGTAACGCAAGTCTCGCTTTGCGGCTCCAAAATGAAGCTTTGAAGGATGTTGCATAAACCTGGAAATTACACCAACAGAAAATGCAATATCGGGGTGTGTGTGACTTAGATAAATTAAGCCACCAACCAAGCTTTTAAATCTTTTAGCATCAGCCATCTCTGCCCCATCTTCAAGCTGCAATTTTTCATTAGTATTCATGGGTGTAGCTGCAGATTTACAACTTAACTTGCCAAATTTATTGAGAAGATCCTTGGCATATTTCCTTTGTGAAATAAAATTCCACCTTCAGCTTGTTAAACTTCAAGGCCAAGAAAATAATGCAGTAAACCCATATCTAACATTTCAAACTCATTCATCATATGTGATTTAAACTCAGCCACAAGAGATTTAGAGGAACTAGTGTAAATGATATCATCAACGTAAAGACAAACAATGATGAAATCATTTTTACCTTCCTTCTTCGAATAGAGCGTGGGCTCATTTTCACTCTTCATGAACCCGTTTTGCTAGAAGTATTTATCAACTTTGCTATACCATGCCTGTGGTGCCTGTTTCAATCCATACAACGCCTTTTCATCTTGTACACTTTTGTCTCATTGCCTTTAAATATGAAACCGTCCAGTTGAGTTACATAAACTTCCTCTTGCAAATATCTATTTAGAAATGCTGATTTGACGTCGAATTGATAAACATGCCATCCTAATTGTGCTGCCAATGCTATAACAGTTCTTACAGTTTCAAAGCGGGTCACTGGAGCAAAAGTTTCTTCGTAGTCAATACCATGTTGCTGCACGTATCCTTTCGCCACAAGCCGAGCTTTGTATTTTTGTATAGTTCCTCTTCTTTGGCAGTATCTAAAACAGTAAGAGCAAATTGACAAGACTCATATATGTCAATCAAGGATCAAAACTTCCTTGGTGGAGTCTCATCAAATTCTTCAAAAGTGGATGAAGAATTTTGGCTTCGACTTGGGGCTAAACTGCTTGGTGACGCCATAAAGGAACTAGTTGGTGAATTTGTAGGAGTTGGCTCTTGACGTTTTTTTAGAGAGATTCCACTGGTGTATAGGAACCTATTGTTGCATCTTTTCATTATTTCCGCTCCAATCCCAACTTTCATTTTCATCGAATACTACATTTCTTCTTATTATAAGCTTGCCAGTAATAAGGTTATTTATGTAAGAGGATCCGAGACAGATGATGCTGAGTGGTCAGATAGCACGTTATTGGCACTGAGATGCCTTTGATTTGAATAATTTAATTGAACATTAGAGTTATTTCTCTGTGTTTTGGGGCTAATCTCTTGTATATTTTCCTTGTGAATTCTCTGTTGAACTAGCCTGCAAGATAATCGCTATTTTGTCCGGTGTCAGTTGGTATCAGAGCTTCAACATCTTTTTGTGGTGAGATTTCATCAGTTTTCGTGGCTGGTGGTCGTGGTTTTCGCTGGCAGGTTCCGAACGACGAAGCCCCATACCGTGATCGTAACATTCAGGATGTGATGATTGAGGATTTACAGAGGCAAGTTGCAGAGTTAACCCAGCATCTGGCGACACGGGATTTAAGAGATTGTGAGATGGAAGATCACGACTCTGATTCCAGTTTTGAAAACCCGTATCACAATCGTGCTCGATTCTGGGAGCGTCGTGGTCGGGAGGATCGTCAAGGAGACCTCGGCTTCAGAGTGGATCTGCTCGAGTTTTCTGGTACGTTACAGGTCGAAGGATTCATTAATTAGTTGAATGAAGTAGAGCGTATTTTTTAAAATAAGGAAGTTCCAGATCGTATCAAAGTGAAATTGGTAGCCATCAAACTCAAAGGTAGAACATCTGCATGGTAGGAGCAGTTGAGGCAATCACGAGACAGGCAGGGCAAGGCCAAGATCACTGATTGGGAGAAGATGAAAGGTCACTTCCTTCCTTTCCGCTTCACTCAAACTTTGTTTCAGTTACTTCACTCATTGAGGCAAAACACGCGATCGGTAGATGATTACATGGAAGAGTTTTATCAATTGATGACCCGGAATGACTTATCTGAGACGGAGGAGCAGATGGTGGCACAATATTTGGGGGGATTACAACAGCCCCTGCAGGATGTCCTCGGCATTCACTCACTGTGGACTATTTCTGAAGCATACCAGCGTGCACTTGCTGTGGAAAAACAGCAGAACGGGATACTAGTGATCAGAAGTGATCAAAGTAGTCGGCAAGTTTTCCCTCAAGAATCCCGTCCTACCCAGCAACCACCGCAGGGTAACTCTAATTCAAATATTAGATGTTTCAGATGTGATGAATAGGGCAATAGAGCAACTGAGTGTAGGAAGCCTGCTATTCAGAAGGGCAACAATCTCCTGATTGAGGAAGACGTGGTAGACGACAATGAGGAGCTTGGAGAACCTGTGTATGACGATGGTGAACATGAAGATGTTCTGTATGGAGATGGCCGTGAGACTCTAGTTGTTTGTAAGAGCCTACTGACTCCCAAGGGTAATTTAGGGGACGATTGTTAGAGAACCAATATTTTCACACGACCTGCACAGTTGCAGATAAAGTCTGCAAGTTGATCATTGATAGTGGCAGTTGTGAGAACGTAGTGTTTGAAGAGACTGCCAAAAAATTGCAATTGAAGACAGATCATCATCCCAAGCCGTACAAATTGTCGTAGCTGAATAAAGGTAGTGAAGTAACAGTAGATAGGCGATGTTTAGTGTCTTTTTTGATTGGCAGGAAATATTTTGATAATGTTTGGTGTGATGTTGTGTCTATGGATGCTTGTCATATATTGTTAGGCAGACCTTAGCAGTATGATCGCAGTGTTATTCATGATGGGCAGAAAAATACATATTCCCTTAGCATCAAAGGAAAGAAGATTGTGTTGGCACCTCGTCGGGAATGACCCACTCCTACCCTGGTAGCCAATAATACTAACCTGCTTTCTAGGTCCAGGTTTTTTGTTGAGATTGAGTGTGGAGACATGGTCTATGCTCTGCTGCTTTGTCGGAATAGTACAACAGATTTGCCAGCAGAGGTGCAATAGCTGCTAGCAGAGTTTTTTTACCTGATGCCAAAGGATCTTCCTCCTGGGTTGCCGCCTATGATAGATATTCAACATCAAATCGACATTGTTCCAGGTTCTAGTTTACCTAACCGACCGACTTATCGCCTCAGCCCCAAAGAATCTAAAGAGTTGCAGCGACAGGTAGTAGAGTTATTGGAGAGAGGCTACATCCGTGAGAGTATGAGCACATGTGCAGTTCCTACTCTGCTAGTGCCGAAGAAAGAAGGCTTTTGGCGTATGTGTGTTGATAGCAGAGCAATCAACAGGATTACAGTGAAATACAAGTGTCCAATTGCCCGCCTGGATGATATCTTAGACCAGTTGTCCGGTTCTAAGGTCTTCTAAAAAATTGACCTTAAAAGCGGATACCACCAGATCAGAATAAGACCTAGAGATGAGTGGAAGACAACATTTGAGACGCAACATGAGTTGTATGAGTGGATGGTCATGCCTTTTGGACTGTCCAATGCGCCCAACACATTTATGAGATTTATGCATCAGGTTTTACGACCTTTCATGGGAAAATTTGTTGTAGTTTACTTCGACGACATCCTCATTTATAGTTCGACATGTGTCTCACATTTGGATCACCTCCATGCTATTTTTTATGTTTTGAGGACGGAGCGCCTGTTTGTCAATCAGAAGAAGTGTTCTTTCTTCACTACTTCCGTAACTTTTCTAGGTTTTGTTGTGTCTACTGTTGGTGTTCATGTAGATCAGTCGAAGATAGATGTGGTCTTGGAGTGACCCAAACCTAAGACCTTACACGATGTTAGAAGTTCCATGGATTGGTGTCCTTCTACCGTCGGTTCATCAAAAACTTCAGAACTCTGATTGCTTCTATCACAGAGTGCCTTAAGGGACGTGATTTCCAGTGGTCCGAGGAGGCGGAGGCTAGTTTTCAACTGGTCAAGTAAAAGATGACAAAGGCACCAGTTTTGGCACTTCCTGATTTTGAAAAGGTGTTTGAGGTAAATTGTGATGCATCTGGGGTTGGCATTGGTGGTGTTCTGAGTCAGGAAGGGCGCCCAATAGCTTTTTCCAGTCAGAAGCTATCAGGATCAAAGAAGAATTATTCCACCTATGATCTGAAGTTTTATGCCATAGTTCAGTCCCTGAAGCATTGGTGTCACTACCTAGTACATAAGGAGCTCATTCTTTTCACTGATCATGAGGCCCTGAAGTACATCAATGGCCAACACAAGCTGAATAGACGACATGCCAAATGGGTGGCGTACTTGCGGGAGTTCACCTTTTCACCGAGGCACCAAGCAGGGAGTTTGAACCGTGTCGCAGATGCACTGAGCCGTCGTACGTTACTCTTCACCACCATGAGCACTAGAGTTGTAGGATTTGAGGCTTTCTCTGATATGTATGTTGCAGATCCTTCATTCGGGGGGATAATTCAGGAGGTAACTGATGGTCAACGTCATGATTTTACTTTGCATAATGGTTATCTGTTTCGTGGATTACAGTTGTGCATTCCAGATTGTTCACTAAGGCAGCAGATTATTCATGAACTTCATAACGAGGGTCACTTTGGATGAGATAAGACGTTGGCCTTGATCTCTTCTACCTATTATTGGCCCAAATTGACCAGTGACGTGGCTCATTATGTGGAGCGTTGTTATGTGTGTCAGCGGTCCAAGGGAGTTCTTACTAATGCAGGCCTGTACACACGTTTACCTGTACCTGAAGCCCCTTGGTTTGTTGTCAGTATGGACTTTGTGTTGGGCTTACCCTATACTCAATGGGCCTGGGATTCTATTTTGGTAATGGTTCACAGGTTTTCCAAGATGGCCCATTTTGTAGCTTGATGAAAATAATGGATGCTGCCCGGATTGCCCATCTCTACTTCAAGGAGACTGTGTGTTTACATGGTGTTCCCCGATCCATTACTTCAGATCGTGACACCAAGTTTATGAGTCATTTCTAGAGGATTTTGTGAGAGAAAGTGGGGACGAAATTGAATTTTAGCACCGCATACCTCCCCCATACAGATGGTCAGACCGAGGTGGTGAACCGGAGTTTGGGGAACCTTTAGAGGAGTTTGGCAGGAACTAAACCGAAGCAGTGGGATTTGGCATTACCTCAAGCAGAATTTTCCTATAAAAGGTCGAAGAACAGAACCACAAGAATGAGCCCATTTGAGATTGTCTATGGTCAGAATCCGTCCGGGGTACTTGACTTAGCCCCTATTCCACGTGTGGGTCGTTTGAGTCACAAGGCAGATGCGATGGCAGAACACCTTCGGGGAATCCATGAGCAGGTGAAGCTGGCCATTCATGAGAGTAATTTCAAGTACAAGGATCAGGCTGACAGTCACCGTCGTCAAGTAATTTTTTATGTTGGTGATTTTGTTTGGCCAATTTTAACCCGTGATTGTTTTCCTGTTGGAGAGTATAATAAGCTTAAGGAGTGGAAGATTGGACCCTATGAGATCTTGCAGAAGATCAATGATAACGCCTACAGACTGCGCCTCCCCAGTCATTTGAGGACTTCTGATATCTTTAATGTAAAACACATGAGTCTTTGTTTTGTGGATTTCGATGAAGCTATTGTGAACTCAAGGACTAGTTCTTTCCAACCCAGGGTGACTGATGCAAGAGGATCCGAGACAGATGATGATGAGCTGTCAGATAGCACATTATTGGCACTGAGATACCTTTGATTTGAATAATTTAATTGAACATTATAGTTATTTATTTGTGTTTTTGGGCGAATCTCTTGTATCTTTTCCTTTTGAATTGTCTGTTGAACTAGCCTGCAGGATAATCGCTATTATGTCCGGAGTCAGTTATATAATCTAGATGTTTTGGATTGTGTACAATAACTGACAAAAATGCATTTTTTAGATTTTTCATCAAGTTTATGACGAAAATGAGAGTCTACCAAGCATAAGCAATACACCCAAAGACTCTTAAGTTACTTACATGTGGTTTTGTGCCACGCCAAGCTTCAGCTGGAGTTTGATTCATGACAGCTTTTGTAGGAGAGAGGTTCAATGGATAGACCAATGTTGCCACACCTTCAGCCCAAAATTGGTTTGATAGCCCTTTTGCTTGTAACATGCTTCTTGCCATTTCCACAACAGTCTGATTCTTCCGCTCAACAACTACATTTTGCTCTAGAGTAAAAGGAGTCGTCAACTCCCTACGAATGCCATTTCCTTTGCAAAAAAGATCAAATTCTTTGGATAAGGACTCTCCACCTCTATCAGTGTGAAAAACTTTGATGTATGATCCATGTTGTTTCTCAACCATAGTTTTGAAGTGCCTGATTTCTCAAATGTTTCTAACTTAGTTTCCAAAAAATAAACCCAACTCATACGACTACAATCATCAATAACGAGCAAGAAATAACTGCTTCCAGCAAAAGACTTAGTTTGCATAGGCCTACATAAATCAGCATGTATTAATTCAAGACATTTGGAAGCTCTCGAGGCCTTTCCAACTGGAAATGCCTTTTTAGTTTGTTTCCCATATATGCACCCATCACATAATTCAAGAGAACTAATTTTTGGTAGTCCAAGAACCATATATACCTTTTTCAGCTAGCAATTTCAGTCCCTTGATGTTTAGATGTCTGTACCTTAAATGTCGTAACTTTGACTCATCCTTGCCACTAGCAGCAAGAATAAAATTCCCCATGTTTGAGACTTCTAGTGGGAACATTTTGTTTTGAGTCATGTTGCTATTGATCATCGTTTGACCTGATTGTTTGTCTTTGATTACACATGCACCATTATCAAATGAGACTGAATACCCACTAGCCATTAGTTGCCCAACACTCAACAAATTATATCTCAAATCAGGTACAAATTGAACATTATGCAAGAGTTTTACTTTACCATGGGTAGTTTCAATGTCTACTGTACATTTCCCTTCAACTTGTATTTCCTTGCAATTTTCAAGTTGCACCTTCAGCTTCCGTGTTTCATCAAGCCCCTTGAACATGGATTTTGTGTGTTTCATATGATTCGAACAACCGCTGTCCACGAACCACACACAGCTTGATGTCATTTTAGTATCAAAATGAGCCATAAAAAGCTTGCCTTCTTCATGCTCTGCTGCATAATTCACTTGCTGATCATTGTACCAACAATCAACTTTTACATGCCCATATCTCCTGCATTGATAACATTGAATTCCATTGTTGTATTTCTTTGCCCATCAGAATGCCATTGTTGCCGGTCAAATCGACCTCTACCTCGTCCTCTTCCGAGACCACAACCACGGAATCCTCCTCTTCCACGGCCTCTACTTGATGAACTTTCATTTTCTTCGGCTTTTGCTGCCTCTTTCACTTAAAATGCCTTTTCTTCATTCTTTTCAAGTGATCTATTAATAATTGACTAATGAGCTTGCAAAGACCCCATTAGTTCATCAAAGGAATAAACAAACAAATCTTTAGATGCAACTACATGATTGAATTTTGGAGTTAAAATTCTTAATACCTTTGCAATAATTGTTGGATCAAATATCTTCTCTCCATAGGACCACATTTGACTGACTATTGTCATTGCTCTTGACAAATAATCTTGAACTGATTCTCCACTATTCATGTACAAGGTTTCAAAGTCATGCCAAAGTGATTGCAACTTCACCATGATCACCTTTGAATCTCCTTGAAACTCCTTCTGCAAAGTGGACCAAGCTTGCTTCGATGTGGTTGCTGCTGCAATGCATGAAAAGACACTATCATGAACAACCTATTGAATGACCAACAAGCCTTGGAATCTTTCTTTTTGTTGTCCTTCAATCTAGTTTCTTCATCAGGATCTGCGTAGCCGTGTTCTACCAAGTCCCACAAATATTGAGATTTGAGTAGAGTTCTCATTCGGATACTCTAAAATTCGTAGCCCTCTTCTTTAAAGACAGGAATAAGTGGTTGTGTAGCACTCATTACATTGCCATTGCTAGCCATGATTTATCTCCGAAAGGCTTTCACAATAGAAGAAAGCTTGGAATACTCGCAGGATTTTTATTGTATTAACTACTGAAGCAAATATGCCAATTTATAGGCTTACAAACTAACTGAATTTTGTTGATCCACTACAACCACTAACATGATTTTAGCAACAACTAGACTAATGACTCCAAACTGACCAGATAAACATGGGCACTACTACCACTTCTAAATAATGACTAAGTAAGACTTTGAATCATTCTTCAACAAGTATAACTTGGTGACGATGTAACATTGGACGTAGTCTTTTCTATTGACAACAACTAAGCTAGAGCTTTCCAAAATAGTTGGCCTTGGAGAAATGCAAAGAGAAGTGCTAATTTCTGATTCACTTTCTCATTGAGATACTTCTGCTGGCTGCAATATCACCTCTTTCCTCGATGTTGAACTTTTTTGTCTTTGAAAGTGTTTATTTAGGTTTGTATGCGAGTGATTTTTTATTTCATTATCTGTTCTTCCAGGTAATTTGGCTGCAATAGCTGACCATCTTAAAGTAAAAAAATGTCATCAGAATGTGGGCTAATTAAGGGTTCTGAAAATTTCACAAGAAAATCTAATGGGAAAATGACGTTGAATGCCTACTTTCTGAAAAGTAGACCATTAAGGCTCACTTTGTTAACTATGGTCAGTTACCAAAACAAAATGATAATTTAACCTTTTTAATCCCTAAACACATAATGTAAATGTCTAGGTAGATCAATGGTGATCATGTTATCTTCTTCCTCCAAACCCTTTTTATCATCATCATGATTCATCACACATCTTCTTTCTCCCTTTTCCATAACTCTTGAAAGCTCTCATCTAATTGATGTTATCTCTTACTTAAGTATATAACACCATTTTGAAACCTATTTTAAAAATCATATCAGTGAGCTAGTATGAATTTCATCAGTTTTGCACTCACAAAGAAAAAGCGATATAGAGATTATGGGGATCAAATATGGAAGCAAAATATTCCAATTGAGATGATCAATATTTAGAAAATTCTTCAATATCAAAACCCTTGTTCTCCAGTTAAGTGACAATTCAAATACCAATAACACTTAACCAATCAGATGAAAAGAAAGAAGGAGACAAGGAGAGGTGTGGTCAGTGCTGTGTTTTGAAAATGCAAAAGGAAAAAAAAAACAGTAGTTGTAAAAGGGTTTGGAGGAAGAAGATGATACGATCATTGTTGATCTACACAAGGATTAGATAGATTTGTAGTGGCTCATTCCTCAAGATCTACACTATATTTTAGGGATTAAATTGTCATTTTGTTTTGGTAGTTAACCATAGCTAACAAATTGAGCCTTAATGGTCATAAGATTGAAAGAATAATACTTATCAACCATTTCATTAACTATATAGTACCTTAATGGTCTACTTTTTAGAAAAGTAGGCCTTCATGGTCATTTTCTGAAATTTGTATATATATATATATATATATATATATAGGGTTGAAAATCAAATCGACATTGATTGGTTTCAAAATTTTGAAACCGAAATCGAACCGAAGAGCCGAACCAACCAACTATTTTAAGCATATTATATTATTTTTATATAAAATATATATTATTTATTATATATATTCGGTCGGTTCGATTTTGTCGGTTAAATCACATAGATACCAAAAGCCAAACCGATCACTTCGGTTTTGAATTTTTTAAAACTGAAACTGAACCAAACCAAACCGATCGGTTCGACTTTGGGTTTTCCAAAGGCTGAAGGTGGATCTTCGTCTTTGGATTCTTCGAATGTTCTGACATTTGCACTGGTTAGGCAGAGAGATAGTTATTGTTATGTGTGGTCACCTACTATGGGTGGGCACATAGTTGACCTGCCGAGGTCTCGTAATTTCTTCTCATATTTCAGAAAAGTAGTACGGATTTCCTACCAAGGGAAATGCCTTGGTGTTACACCGTACCACTTTTGCCTTCGTGTGCTCAAATCCCGCTACTAACCAATGGTTGATTGAAGTGTTAGTCGATGTGCGATGTCTCCGGGTGTGGTATATCTCAGTCACTCTTGGTATCGCGCATGTGAAAAGTGGCCTCGCTTGATAGCACTAGGATACTGTGACTGCGTCGCTGCTTGTGGCCATCCTAATCCGTGTTCTTCTAAGCTATTTGAGGAAGTCGGAAGGGGAGTGAGATGTCTCTTGAGGAAATCAGCTGCCCATTGTAAGGTCTACAATGCTCTTGTACGGTCGCTTTCTAGGGTGATTTGACGGAGCAATCTGACTGCTCAATCCTTTCAATTCTCTCTTACACTTCGTTTTTATCTTTGGAAGTGGTTGAAGGAATTTTGTTTGCTTATCTTTGTTGTCACTTGCAGATTGCTCGCATTAGAGGGTCTGCAAGTTTTTGTCGGATTCTTCCCATAGTAGAATTGTCTAAGCGAGTCTTTTACTTCAGGTCGCACTGTATTTAGACACTTGCAGCCTTTTGTATCCGTCTTAGGGCGTTCGTAATATGAAGCTTTTTGTACCTGCCTCAAGGTGTTTGTTGTTACATCTTTCCAATAATCAATAGAGTTTGTTTTCGTAATTCTTGCTTTATTTATTAAATGATTGCAAGTCACATAAGTCTTTTAAGAACTAAAACTCAATATTGACTATGGAACGGGAAACAAATAACGTAAAGCAAATTAACTTTCAACAAAGATAAACTAATCCTAGCCTTGAAGTGAATTCGAGTTGCTCTCGTGGATCATTTAGCAGACTATTGAGACATTACATAGGTTACTGAAGAGCAAACCTTACAGAGGGGCGGATCTCCGTGCCAACGGAATGTCGGAGAGATGTGTTCCTGCTTGCCATGGCCTTTTCGACTCACTGGTGGGACAACTTATTGCTTCAGTACCGCTAAAGAATGATGTCTTTGTCGTCGTCTTGCCTTGCACTGTGTCAGGCTACTATGCACGATGTAGTTGAATATGGGAGCACTCCATCTGTTTCAGTGCGGCGTAGTGGCAGTCTTATGTCGTAGGTCGGTCTAAACGTATTGTTCCTTCGGAGTGGTTAGCAGTATACTTAACACACTGGTAAAGAGTGGAGACCACTGCTTCCATCTAGTGGAGCCAAGGTATTTTTAGGATGAAATTGTAGGATGACGGTGCGTTTACCACCATGAAGTTCAAAAGAACCTTTCTAAGCTACGTTTCCCCTGCTACCATAGCTAACCTTATCTTTCTAATGGGAAAACACTTCTCCCTGCTAAATCCAATCAGCGGGTGTTCTGAAGACGTTGGGTTTTCCTCCTTGAGGTCTATGCTACGGAATGCAATGTAGAACAGAACGTTAAGTGAACTTTCTGTGTGAACTAGGGTCTCTTTACTTCCCACCTTGCTATGGAGACCGAGATGACTAAGGCGTCGTTATGTGGCACTCGAACTTCTTCGAGGTCCTTGTCTGTAAAGGTCAAGGTGGGGATGAGGCTCTGAATCCTTGAGTGGCAGATGTATTTGTCCTCATCCACGGGTTGTGTCCGCATATCCAGTAGAATCTGCTTGCGGGACCTGTATGACTAGCTTTCATTTGATCCGACTCCATGAAGGACGTATATTATCCCTAAAGTCTCATTCTTTATTTCTTTCAATGACTCCCCCTTGTCCTTTGTTTGTTATGTTCCCTTCTCAGGCTTTAGAAACTCTTTCAGTTTTCCTCTGTGAATCCAGTACTCAACCTCATACCTAAGACTCTTGCAGTCATTGCTGTCGTGGCAACCCCCCTTGTAGTACGCACAGTACTTGCCGTTGTCACACTTGGTTGGGTCTCCACCTGTCTTTGAGGGCCACTTCAGTTCTTTTCAGCTATTCATTGAGTTTAGTACGTCCAACAAGTTAGCATTTAGGGGTGTCACCGTTCTGGATCCAACATAGTTGAACGATTTCTTCGGCCTGAACCGACCAGAATCCGGCCTGTTGTCGCTGCGCTTCGGTTTGCTTTGTTCCTCATCCTCGCGTTTTTCCCCCATTCTCGTCCCTGGGAGTAGATGGCTTTTTGTCGCCTTCAGCTTCTCTTTTAATAGTCCTCGACTCTTCCAGGGTGATGTGCCTTTGGACACTCTTGAGGAGCTCCGCCATGTCCAGAGGGGGCTCCAGGGTGAGGTCCTCGTAGAGTTTTCCCTCTTTGAGTCCCGCAATGAAGGCCGCCACGGCTGTATCGTCGTTGCACTCGTCGATGAGGGTCATCTTGTTGTTGAAGTGTGTGACATACTCTCAAAGTGTCTTGCCGAACCTCTGCTTCAGAGAGTGCAGAACTTTTCGAAAACGTTGGCTCCCGACAAAACATGTCAAGAATTCATTTGCTAGCACTTTGAAGGAGTCAATGGACTTCAGCGAAAGGTTTTGGAACCACGTCAGTGCTGACCTTTTCAGACTAATGGAAAATGTCCTGCACATAATGGATTCAGATCCTTCTTTAAAGGCCATTACGTGATGATAATGGTGCAGGTGATCGAAAGGATCGGTGGTTCCGTCGTAAGAGTCGAGCTTCGGGGGAATGAACTTCCTCGGAAGGGCGTCATTCATGATCCGGTCTACAAATGGTAGGGAGGAGAGGATCGTGCGCCTCTCTGCGGAGGGGATTCCCTGGGTCGAGCCTCTATGTCTTGGTGGCAAGCTCAACGTTAGCCGCGCAGCCTCCCCTAGTCCAATGAGAATTAGCAAGGGCTTGGCTCTCCTGTGCTTGCTCCCTATCATCTTTTGGAAGCAGGCTGAATTGAGCGGGCTTAGAACTGCTTCGGCCTATTCAGTGTTGGGCTGATACTAGTGCTCGTATTTCCTTGAGATCATCATGACATGTGTATGGCTTAGAGGGGTGACCGTTTTTATGTATCATCAGTTATTATTTTAGATATTAATTTCAATTTTTTTAAAGGTTTTATATCACTTGTGAACAAACAATTCATTTCTTTAATGTTTTCAATTATATATAAAATTGCATTGAAAACAAAAAACTAGGGGGCATGTCATAATGACAGAAATAGTAATTGTGAATAGCCACAAAAAAATCATACACTCCAAAAAGACCAAAACTAAGTTGTTATTAAACAAAACAATTTGTAAATGTTTGCAATTGCATTGAAAAAAAAAATAGGTGAGTAACAATGATGAAGAATACATAAAAATATATAGTTAATAGCCATAAAAAAAACTAGCGCTCGAAGAGTATCGAACTCGGGTTGATTACTAAAAATGATAAACTTCCAATAGACACGTAGAAACATTGAATGAACAATTTTGATATTGCAATATACATTGTATAATTGATTTTTTAAGGCTAAGTATATACTAAAAATATTTTGAAAGTTAGAGGGGCAGTTGGATCGTTAGATTTTCTTCGAGATGCATGCTGGACCGTCAAAATTTTCTTGAAATGCGTACATAATTAAATTTGGACCGTTAGATTTTTTCGATTTCATGGGGGATACTGCTAACATGCACAAAGATATCAGGGATGAGATGCTTGCCCAATTCACCGCCTTTCTCCTAACCATTTGGTAGACTTGGAATAATCAAATTTTCAACAACACCAAGTTTTGCCCTCAGCAGTTGCTATCTTTCTTTCACCATACTTGGAAAACTTGGAAAAGCCAATGGTTTACTACGAACATCAAACCCCAAATCATCTTTGTCTGTTGACCAGCCAAGATAATGACAAAATGGATTCCATTCACCATTTCCTTCCTACAGCAGTTATCGATTCTCAGTCAGACCACACACCCATTACTCCATCTGAGGCAAACCAACCCACCTCATATGGTTCTCTTACTGAGTTAGCCACAACCAGGATACAACTTATTCATGATCAAATCTAAACAGCCAGAAACAACCCTATTAATTCTAGATCCGTTCACCTCAGACCCATTCCTCACCACCAACATACGGATACAATTGTTGTTACTCATGATGCTAGTTTTTTTGCCTCATTGCAACATGGCACAATTGGTGTTTTAGCGGTTAATCTTCAAGGTGAGCTCCTTGCCCAAGTTGTATGCCCTACTGAAGGCAAGGTGACATAAATACAATGATTGAATGCCATGCAGCTGAGGTGGCTCTTCTCCTCATCCAAGCACGGTAGTGGAGAACATGTTTTTTGTTAGGAGATTCCGAAAATCTTATTTCCATTTTGTAAGATGATTTGTAACCTCCTTTGGTGGCCATGGACTGGGTATGGCGTCCCCTCATCACCAGCATACGACGACTACTTACGATTCATCCATTTTGGTTTTGTAAATTTATTAGTAGGGAGCTCAACTATGAAGCTCACGAGCTAGCCACTATGGCAGGAACCAATATTGTAATATATATATATATATGCATTATGCTTTTACAACAAAATTTTCTTGAAATGCGTACATAATTAAATTTGGACCGTTAGATTTTTTCGATTTCATGTGGGATACTGCTAACATGCACAAAGATATCAGGGATGAGATGCTTGCCCAATTCACCGCCTTTCTCCTAACCATTTGGTAGACTTGGAATAATCGAATTTTCAACAACACCAAGTTTTGCCCTTAGCAGTTCCTATCTTTCTTTCACCGTACTTGGAAAACTTGGAAAATCCAATGGTTTACTACAAACATCAAACCCCAAATCATCTTTGTCTGTTGACCAGCCAAGATAATGACAAAATGGATTCCATTCACCATTTCCTTCCTACTGCAGTTATCGATTCTCAGTCAAACCACACACCCATTACTCCATCTGAGGCAAACAAACCCACCTCATATGGTTCTCTTACTGAGTTAGCCACAACCAGGATACAACTTATTCATGATCAAATCTAAACAGCCAGAAATAACCCTATTAATTCTAGACCCGTTCACCTCAGACCCATTCCTCACCACCAACATACGGATACAATTGTTGTTACTCATGATGCTAGTTTTTTTGCCTCATTGCAACATGGCACAATTGGTGTTTTAGCGGTTAATCTTCAAGGTGAGCTCCTTGCCCAAGTTGTATGCCCTACTGAAGGCAAGGTGACATAAATACAATGATTGAATGCCATGCAGCTGAGGTGGCTCTTCTCCTCATCCAAGCACGGTAGTGGAGAACATGTTTTTTGTTAGGATATTCCGAAAATCTTATTTTGATTTTGTAAGATGATTTGTAACCTCCTTTGGTGGCCATGGACTGGGTATGGCGTCCCCTCATCACCAGCATACGACGACTACTTACGATTCATCCATTTTGGTTTTGTAAATTTATTAGTAGGGAGCTCAACTATGAAGCTCACGAGCTAGCCACTATGGCAGGAGCCAATATTGTAATATATATATATGCATTATGCTGTTACAACAAACAAAAATCATACAATAGGAAGGTTGTTACAGAGATTTTTCAGATTTAAGCACTTAACTGTAAAGATTTTATGAGATCTGTGGAAAAGATTAGAATCTGAAAAGTTAAGAATCTTCACTGCTTGGACTATTCTTCACAAAGTCAAATTGATCATATTGTAGACAGTGTTCTAAAAATTGCTAGGCGGTAGGCGAGGGCCTAGGCAGCTTATTTATTTATTTATCATAATTTATAATTTATAAAAGTTAAGCATAATAGCAAATAAATGACTTCGAATTCAATGCCAAGTCCCAATATACATATGCAAAATGTATATAAAAAAAGTCTTACTTTTTTTTTCAAATTATAAATAAATAAATAAATAATTCAAAAACCTGCCCAAGCGGCCGCCTAGACTGATTTTTAAAACACTGATTGTAAACATGGACAAGAAAAATTGGTATCATTGCCTTCAGTTATATTGGTTTTTAATAAATGTCCATTAATTGTGATCACTGAACAAAAAATATTTTGTGGTTAATTGGTAACACAAAGGAATAGTAATACATATCTATTTTTCATGTATATATATATATAGGCTGGGTTCGAACCCATGACCTAGTGATACCATCCACCAAGCTCTAACAATTGAGCTGTCATGCCATTGGCGTTTCATGTATATTATTTACCAACAAGAGTGTCCTATTATCTAATTCTTATATTATTTTTATCAAACAACACATGGCAATGGTATATCACTACACCAAATTGGCATTTTTGTAACAATCCAAAAAATAGTAACACTTTTGAGCTATAACAATTCACAAAGCAATTTTACACATTTTCACAAACAAAGTAATTCAATAATTGTATCATCACAAATAGTATGGGCTTACAAGTGATGCTATTTATGGTGATTTAATTTATTGTATAATTTTTTTTGTGGCTATTTTTCATTTTGTTGACTAAATTTAGTTTTAACTTAAAATTGTTTGATGGATTGTAATAGCTCAAAAGTGTTACTGTTTTTTAAGTTGTTACAAATATATCAATTTGGTGTAGTGTATAGAAGAATCCTTATGGTGTCCTGACTCCAGACAATATGAAACACAAAAATTCAAATAGGAGATGTAAACCATGTTAGGTGTTTCAATGGATGGTCAAGTCAACATTGTATATGCAAGTTGTTATCATTTTGATTTCTTTATTTTTTTTCACTTTGAAGAAGATGATACTATATCGACTTTTTATGGTTGTTGAACCGAAATGGTTAATCAACATGTAGAACAAAATAATAAAGGCTGGTAATATATATTCTTCTGAGATATCATGCGAATTGTTACCTCACCTTCAATACAACACCATATGAAACAATCTATTTTGTTTGAGATGGTTATTCCATAAAAAAGGGAGTAATGTACCTGCCATTTCTATCCATGGGTTTAGAATCTACTTGACCCAAGAAATCCAGCAGTCATATTATACTGTGATCAAACCATCTGGCATCTGCATCACAGGTAAATCCACAATTAAAAACCCACAGGTAAATGGAATTATAGTTACCTTTATCAAAGATTACAAATCTAAAATTATAACTGATTTAGCAAACATGGTTTTTTTTTGAAAGGCAAGCAGGGTTTTTATAGGATCCCAGAACCCATAAAGATGTCGCAAGCTGGGTTTAAACCCATGACCTAGTAGTACCATCCACCAAGCTCTAACTGTTGAGCTGTCTTGCCATATGATTTAGCAAACATGTTTGGCTTAGGAGAGGCTTAAACTTGTAAACTGAGTTATATTACGTACCTCTAGTTCATCAACCTCATATCCCCTTTATAGTAAAGGAGTCTTCTTTCGGCTAGGTTTTTGCTAGCGTAGTTTAGGGAAAGTGATCTTGTTGTGGAGATCCTTTCCTGATTGGGAGTTGTCCATGTAGGATAGTTTTCCTACACGACTTGTGCTCCTAGATCAGCATAAGAGATTTTCTTTTCTTAGAGTTGTTCATGCAAGGAAGTTTCCTTGCCCGACTTATACTCTAATATATGTTTCCTAATCGGATCCAATGTATTGTTGGCATGTCTGTCTTGGGTAAATCTCTCAGATACTTGCATCTTACGAATATTGGGTCTGACCGCTTGACGTGTGGGCTTACTGGCTCATTGCAACTCGGACCCGACTGTCTGGATTCTGCCAATGATGAGCTTGCTGATGTTTGAGCCTCGCTGGATTGAGTGTGCAATTGGGTCTGTTTCGTTCTGTTGACGAGTTATCATGAGACTTGTACGGTGCTAATCAAATGACGGTTTGACGTATCATCAATAATTATTGAGTCTCTTTGGTGGGAAACACATAGAAAAATACAAGACTTTTCGCTATATTTTTTCAGTATGGAAGATTGACCAAGTAGATAATTAAACTGTTGAATTTAAAAGGAAGAGGTCATATGAAATAGAAAAATACCATACTCGGTGGGAAAGAATTTGTAGCCGGTCCAAATAACATGTGTTTCATATTCCCTTGTATTAGTTTATATGTTATGTTAGAATATTTAGGGCTTGCATTCAACATAGTCAAGCCCAAGTCTAAGATTAATTCATACCTACAAGAAATAAAGTACAAAAATATAAAAGTATAAGAATAGGAAAGTATAAGAATAAAATAAGACACAATTAGACTATCTTTTAAAAACATTGAAACTTAAAACTTCCTATACAAGATATTATAATTGTGTCATATTTTGACTTTCCTATTATGACTATTATATTATTGTACTTTCATATTCATATACTTTCATATTCTTGTATTTTTCTATTCTTGTACTTTCCTTCTTGTAGATATAAATCAATCTTGACTATGTTGAGTGCAAGTCCTACATATTTTAACATGTTTAGTAGGTTTGTATGGAAGAAGACAGGAATGTAACAACTTATTCTAAGTCAAGTTGTATTTCCATTCATGTGCTCTCTCCTTCACCTTCGCCTTCGCCTTCACCTTCACCTGTGAGAGTTCAGTGTACCTAAACTGAATGCTGACGTTCAACACATTGTGTGTAAATTAGATCAAAATGGGAAACTGACTCAATTGACTAATAACAAGATCTAATTTTAGTTCACTTACTTTCAGAGAGAATGTGTATGTTGACATCATTCTTTGATTAGTACTCACAGTTGCGATTAAAATAACAAAAAAAAATCATTCTTATAAATAAGGAGGAACATAAAAGGAAGAACGGCTGAAACACAAAGATATCACCACTTCAAAAGTACAATGATTTCCTCAGTATCTACCTTTGAAATTTGTTTTATTTTATTGTGGGATTTTGTAAAAGGATAATTTCTACTTGTATCAATAAGTACTGATTTTCCATTCAAGGAAGCTTGGCATGATGAAGTCAGTGGCATCTCAATTGTGAAAAAACTAGTGAATGCCATGCATATGAATCTCATACACTTCCTATGGGTTACGTTTGTGCTAATGAATTTGACCGCGCATTAGCTTGCCTCCAGCAAAGGCATGAATGTAATCATGTAATCTTGTACGAGTCCTTTCCTTTGTATGTAGTTTTCCCTCTTTTCCCGACTGACTGCCTCTTTTCATGACTGACTTATGTTTATCTTGCCCCCGTTTTCTCTGTCTCTGCAAAAAAGAATTCTGGCTACAGTAGCTCATCTAGAGCTTGAGGCTACAATTGCCAGATCGCTATGGCTGTTGTAATTCATTTTTGCTTGGTTTGTGCTCCATGTCTATATCCATGCAAGAAACGTTGGTGTTGAAGTAATTGCCTATGTAATACAAGCTTTGGTTAACTGTAATATAGTCAACGTCTTGGAGATACTCTTTTCTACCCTCTCAGTGGCAACATGTTCTACAAAGTAGTACCCATCCTTTCACAGCACGGATAAAAACTACAAGCTATTATATAAGCACAACAAGGATGGTATTAACTTGACCTACTAGGTCCGAACATGGCAACTAAAGCTATCAGAAATTTAGCAGGTAAATAAAACAATCAATTAATCATAAGTACAACGAAGAAGTATAAAAAATTCTAGATATAATAACAACTACAACAATGAATTAATGATAAGAATAAGTAAAACAACATACAACAAAACCTGAAGCAATCAACTGAACATAAGAACAGAACAACAACTGAAATCAACTTGGGTAATGCCTGCCTGAGGAATGCTTAGTAGAAAGACAAAATCAAAATTGCCAATCTATACATTGGTATTGTTAACTTCTAATCATATTGCTTCAGCCATCTTTTTTTTTCAATGGATATTGGGGGAAAAATATCAAAATTCCCCAATCACAGTAACACATAATAGTCTTGCAACATCATTGCTAGTAAAACCTTAATCTTGCGTAAATACATATATTATGGACATGATCGGACTTCACTGATTCTGAACCCAAATCGAAAACAGCAGGACCACATATATTGGATACAATAGAGAGTTTACACATGGCTCAACATTTGTACACAACCAAGTAAATTCGATTTCAAAATACCTGTGACAGCAGTTCTCCTTCCCCAGATAGGTGATTGAAGTAAAACTCCATTTCATAAACATCATAAGAACTATATTGAGGAGAAGGCAGAAACAGAAGTTCTGGATCAATCAGATTAGATGTATAATTCTCTGCCAAGTACTGAAAAGACTCACTCGAAAAGTTTCCACTGAATTCGTCAACTGCTTCCGATGTTTTTCTGTCTGTCACTGAGATTTCATAGGTTGTATAATTCCCTGCCTGGTTAGTTTCAGTCCACTGGAAAGGTTCAGTCCAAAAGTTTCCACTCAACTCATCAAATTCTTCTAATATATTCCCATCTATAATTTCGCTGGGTAAACTTTTAGTATAACTTGGTGACAATGTAACTTTGGACAAAGTCTTTTCTATTGACATTGACACTACGCTGGAGCTTTCCAAAATGGAGGGCCTTGGAGAATTGTCAAGATAAGTACTAGTTTCTGATTCACTTTCACATTGAGATACTTCTGCTGGCTGCAGTATCACCTTCTTTCCTAGGTGCTGAACTTCTTTGCAACCGTTTCTTTAGGTGTGTATGCCAGTGATTTTTATTTCATTCTCTGTTCTTCCAGGCAGTTTGGCTGCAATAGCTGACCATCTGAAAGTAGAAAATTATCATCACAATGTGAAGTAATGAAGAGTTGCATAATCAGCATAAGCTCCTCATCAGATGAATAATATTAGGAAGAAATCATTCTAAACAAATGCAGTTTGTGTGAAGTTGAAGAAGCTACACTACACCAAATTGACATATTTATAACAACTTAAAAACAGTAACACTTTTGAGCTATTACAATTCACCAAATAATTTCAAGTCAAAACTAAATTTAGTCAACAAAATGAAAAATATCTACACAAAAAAAATGATACAATAAATTAGATCACCATGAATAGCATCACTTGTAAGCCCATACTATTTGTGGTGATACAATTATTGAATCACTTTGTTTGTGAAAATGTGTAAAATTGCTTTGTGGATTGTTATAGCTCAAAAATGTTACTGTTTTTAGGATTATTACAAAAATGTCATTTTGGTGTAGTGCTAGAGTCATTGAACATTTGTTCATCTATTGCCGATTCTCTCAAATGATCTGGCAAGCAATTTGTTTGGAAGCCTCAACCATTTTTCTAGATGCTAAGTGTTTTCTTCCGATGGCACATAGATAACTCCTTGAGAGGCATGTGGCTTTGGAAAAGGGTGTTACTAGCAGGGATGTAGGTCCTTTGGAAAGAAACAAAGAGCAGGGTCTTCAAAGGGCACAAAATAATGTGGAAAACAATCTGCAATGAAATAACCCAACAAATTCTCAAGCTCGGAATCAAGTTCTCTGACGGGTTGATCTCAGTCCAGTGGAAAGGTTCAGTCCAAAAGTTTCTTGCTTAACTCATCAAATTCTTCTGATATATTCCAATCTGTAATGGGGATTTCATTGGTTACACTTTTAGTATCACTTGGTGATGATGTAAAATTTTATGTAGTCTTTTCTATCACTATGCTGGAGCTTTCCAAAATGGAGGGTGTCAGAGAATTGTCAAGAGAAGTACTAGTTTCTGATTCACTTTCACATTGATTTTCCTCTGCTGGCTGCAGCATCTCCTCTTTCCTTGATGTTGAACTTCATTGAAAGTTTTCTTTAGGTGTGCATGCCAGGGATTTTTTATTTCGCTGTCTGTTTTTCCAGGCAGTTTGGCTGCAATAGATGGCCATATAAAGGTAGAAAATTATCATCAGAATGTGAAGTAATGAAGAGTTGCATAATCAGCATTAAAGCTCCTCATCATAAGCATAATATTAGGAAGAAATCCATTCTAAACAGATGCGCGCAGTTTGTGTGCAGTTGAAGAAGCTAGAGCATTGAGCATTTGTTTGTAAGCCTCAACTACTTTTCCATATGCTAAGTTTTTTCGTCAAATGGCACAGAGATAACTCATCCGTAAGAGGCACGTGGATTTGGAATGGAAAAGGGTGTTACTAGTGGCAAATCATCTGCAATGTTGACGCGCTAGGCACGTGCAAATAACATCTAATGGGCCTTCCATCTAGGCCTTTGCCTAGGTGGTGTGGGGTTTTCCCCAAAAGGCTTCGTTACTATTAGGGAGTGGACCATCTCTTTATAAACCTTTGTGAACTCTTCTTTACTTGATGTGGAACTATTCAAGCCAACACTATACCTACAGGGGACACCTGAGGGTGAGGCCATTCTCTTTTCTATGTAATAGCTTGCTACCGTAATCTCGCTGCATTGTGAGTTGTGACCTTCTCAGTCACCATGGCTTTTAATTGGTGTAAATGTGCTTACTTCCTGACAGCTTAATAGTTTTTCACCAGTGGTTTAAACCTCTATTTAAACTATTACATAATTTTTGCTTCAATATTCAAATTTGATTCTTCAAGGACAATGATATTCATAGAAAATTAACAAATCCCAATTGGATGTAATTACATGACAACCTTGCAATTTATTGATAACTTGATGAATAGGACAGTTTTCTATGAATTTAATTAATTTCTAAACAATATTGTCATCAATCATGCTGTCTTTAAAGCTGCAGAATAAAAGAGCAACAAGGAGGGAAAAGAAGGCAATTTCCATGCTTCATGTTTCCAAGTTTTCAGGTAATTACCAGAATTCAATGCTTCCTAGATTTCTTAGTTTTTTATTAATTATTGTTCTTGTAGAAAAAAGTTGTTGTAAACAAATTAAACTTGTATAATCCCATCCAACAGTTTCTTTTGCAAATCAGAAAATTTGCATTGCATTGCATTGCATACCTACTGCAAGGGTTTCATGTAGGTTAATAATAATTTCCTGTTCTGCTGTAGTTTCCTCACCTAATATTTGGTCGCAACTAATTCATCCACCTCATTCTGCAGCTCTTTCCACACCTTGCTAAACTTACAAAAGTAAACAATTTAAACTTAAAATATTACTATAATGATATAATCAAACTGATCAAACTAATATCAACTAAATGGGTTGTCCTGAATTGTGCATTTATAAGGATACTAACAGATAAGCAAAGCAACTAGCACTAATAATGCCAAAACAATAAGTTCATTATGTTCTATGCATTTTATATACATTGATTGGAGTTGACATACAAAGAGTATGATAGCAATCAAAGTTTATAATATCCACTAAATTGTTGTAGTTGAATCGTTCCAAAGATTCTTCATAAAATATGGATCTAAAATATACAAACTAATCATCACATAGAATTAAATTAAAACGCAAAGTTTGTCTCTTTCTTTCCCATCCTCTTTTTACCAAAATTATGCCAAAAAAACCTACATAACAGGATAATTGGTTGGCCCTCAAGCATAAGCTAAAAATTCAAGAACGGAAATCAACTTTCCCTGTTGGAATTAGAACCTACATTTTCGTATAAAAAACTACAAGAAAAAACAGCACTGTATTACTTCACATGAAAATTATGCTAAGACCCAAAAGAGATTTCTCACTGCTCTAATTATCAAAAATTAAGCATTGTTGATGTTATCTATTTACTTATAATACCAGGATGGTACTGCAGGATATAACTCTTCATCCGTGGTAAGAATTTGGAATCACAATTGATTTACCAGAGAATTTGGTGAGCTCACGCCAATTCCAATAGCCATATCTCTTAACGTGAAAATCGACAAAAATTTTGTGATGTGTTTGGGCCTCACAATGCAATGACTTGCAGATAACCATATACCCTTCGTACACATCAAACATGGGTGGTTTCTCCCAATCAATGATAGTAGGGTTCACCTTTTCTGTTTGAGACGAATTTAAAAAGATCCTATCTCGTTGTCCAGCCTCACGATGCAACTTTTCACAGATAGCTTTAGGTTCTTGATGAGCCAAGATAGCTGTCAACTACTCCGACATAGTCGCAATGCGGCTCCATCCATGCGTTGGTGAATCTAGTTTTGTTAGGCATCATCTTTGTCCAAAGATTTTACCTGTCTGATACCAAATTGGTGGACACAGTGAAAATACGAACCAAAACATAATCAAAACTTGATAAACAAAGTTTCACAACTTCAATGTATTATCTAAATTCAACAAAACTATATATTTCATTGGCCAATGACCTTAATTTATAATTGACCCAAGCTTGCTAAGAAAGCAACTAATATCCTAAAAAAAAAGTTGAAACCTAAGTCCTACTTGAATGAAGTTCCTAATTCTAATTGCAAAAACAAAAGTCATAATTCTAATTCCTGTTGGACTTATACTCCTAGTTGGGCCTTAACATGGACCGATCCAGTTATTAATTAAATAATACAATAAATAAAAAATAATATTACATCAATAACTCGTATGAACATAAACAATAAGGAATAATTCAAACACATAAATAAACATTCAGTTACATCACGAGCGACATAATTTGTAATTGTAAACATCCAAGAATCTCATAACCGCATAACGTCATTTCATAATTCATTTACTCAAAACATAATAAATTGATAGTTTGATACTTAACTAATTTGCTAGGTTGCTACATGTCTTCATCAACTGCCTGATTAACTTTCACATTCCCATTGTTAAATAGCACAGCCTCTGACACAGGTTCGTCAAGAGAAAGATTAAGAAAAAGCTATCCCACGATAAGTGTTCCTTTATTCTAGTATGGGATCTTGTATATTAATTTTGACAAAAGTTACACCGTCACCTAAGATTTCCTCCACCTTCATTTGATTCTTATTTTCGTGACATACCTCCAACGAGGAGCATTATCATTTCCACTCATTTGGCCTAAAACATTACGACAAAAAAAATATTATTTTTGTTTCGACATCTCAGGTTTATTTCAACAAAAAATACATACAGAATAAAAACATAAATTGATGAGGAAAAAATAAGAAAAAAATTAGAGGATATGAATACCTGGGAGGTTGGGAAACCACTGTTTTGATGGAATAGGACTAGAGGACGAGAATAAGTCTCTTGTTTCCTTCTCTGCGAAGAGAAAAAAAATGTTTTAGGCAATGGAATTGAATACTGACTTTATAATTTATAAGACTTATATATTTCAGTTCAATTGAATGCCCAAACATCAATTGAATTGAATACAAAAGAAAGCATCAATTAAATTGAATACAAGGCGAATGTACAAAAGAAGAATAATGTTACAAACTTAAAATGCTTTGGAAGATTGTTACAGACTATTATTTGGAAGGTTGACTAATTTAATTTGGAAGACTGACTGAATTGAATACAAAGCGAAGGTATAAAAGGATAAGACTATTACAGACTTTATATGTTTTGTAAGACTTTTACAAACTATAATTTGGAAGGTTGACTAAATTGACTTTGGAAGAATGATTGAATTGAATACAAAAGAAGGTACATCGATTGAATTGAATACAAAAGGGAGCTTACAGTATAACAATAGAGCAGCAACAACAACAAGTCAGTTTCATTTTTATCTTCTTCTTCTTCTTCTTCTTCTTCTTCTTCTTCTTCTTTAACTTATGATCGCACACAGAGATCACTGTTGTAACAGATGATGACAGTTGACTCCCCTTGACCCCTTCTTCTTTTTTTTTCGCTTCTATTCTTTATTCTTTTTTTTTTCTTCAACTGACAATCGCACACAGAAATCGTGATCACAATCGCAATAGACCCTTGCACCCAAGCCAAAAAACTTTTGTCGTGTTAGGCACATGTCCGACCAAGTCAACTCCCCAACACATTGATTGGGTGTCGAATGGCATGTCAAACGTGTGTCCATGTCCTACACATGTCCAACACGAATACGGTGGTTTTTTTCGAGAGTCCATGCATCCTTGATTTTGAGTATGGAAGGTTGACTGGAGAGTCCAGTGAACCTAAATTGAACATTGACATTCAACACACTGTGTGTAAACTGGATCAAAATGGTAGCTAACTCAATTGACTAATAAACAAGATTTAAATTTTAGTTCATTTGCTTTTAGAGAGAATGTGTGTGTTGACATCATTCTTTGATTAGTCCACACAGTTGAGTTTAAACTAATGGAAAAAAAACAATCAATCAAGGAAATATGGTGGAAGAGTGACCGAAATATAAAGAAATTTGTACCTCAAAAGTACAAAGAATTCATGGAGCTCTACCTCCGATATTTATTCTATTCTATTGTGGGATTTGGTAAAGGGAGAGTTTCAACTTATTTTCAAAAGTACTTAATTGTTGATTTCCCATTGTAAGAAGCTTCGGAAGATAAGTCAGGGGCATCTCAATTGTGAAAAAGACTAGTCGAATTAACACTCACCTATGAAATTGTGATACTTCCTATCAGTTTCATTTGTTCTAATAAATTTGAACACATGTTACTTTGCTTCCACCAAAAGCATGCATGTATCAACATATAATCTTGTATGAGCCTTTGCTTTATGTATAGGATTTTCCTTCTTTTTATGATTGACTTTGTAAAGAATTGTATTGAAATATTATTGTATTATATAATATCATTGAATAGAATACAAGCTTATAAAAGCAAACTCTGACCTAACCTTGTGGAGATAGGAAACATAATTCTATTCTATTCTGACTTTCCTAACATATCTTATTCTGTAACACTTTCCTATTTTATAACATAGGTAGACTTCTATTCTTTAACACTCCACCACAAGTTGGACATGTAGACGCAGACGAAATGTGCAACTTGGAGGAAACTTTGAAGTCTTAGTTGGTGAATAAATCATGACTGTTGAATGAATTTGCTAATGGTTTGACTCGAGACATCATGATTGTCGATTTCTAGAAAATTTAGGATGGTTCTTGTTTGAAGAAATCATTACTCAATTTGAGTCTTGGTATTGCTCAATTCAAGTCTAGGTATTGTTCAATTCGAGTCAACACAGACTCTGGATGATTCTTGTATGAAGAAATCATGACTCAATTCGAGTCTTGGTATTGCTCAATTCGAGTCAACAAAGATTTTGGTAGTGATTCCTGTATGAAGAAATCATTACTCAATTCAAGTCTTGGTATTGCTTAATTCGAGTCAACACAGATTTTGGTAGTGACCAAAGATGGTGGATGTGAATAGCGGAGTAAAAGAGATTCAAATTTCTTTCTTTTTTCTTTGTTTCTTCTTCTTCTTCGTCTATTTCTTCTTCGTTTCTTCCCTGCTGTGTGATCTGATGTGTGAGCGAACATGTGACAGCGATAGAGAGAAGGCGAGTGAAATATTGCGTGGTCTACATTTGTCTGGGTGCTGCTGTCGTGTGCCCCAGGGAGATGTTGTTGTTGTTCCGATGTTCTTTGTTAAGTTGAGTTTTTTTTTGGTGGTATTGAGTAAAGCTCTGGATGCAGCTTTATAACAGTTTGAAGAAAATTTTTCTTCATTTTCTTTTTTTCTTCTTCTTTTGGGACTTTAAGAAACAAACGAAGAATGGGTTTGGCCGATCGATGCTTTGGCTTTTGGTGAGAAGATATCTTCTGATCTGATGAAGACAATCAATGATCTGAAAACCTGATGTTGGATGGATGAAGATGATGCAATGGTGGGAAGGGTTTCCACTGAGCATCTGACTATCGGATGAAAGTTGCGCATCTGAGATGATCAAGATCTTAGTCGATCTCAGGCTATTTTGGTGTGTGAGTCTTCTCTTGGCTACTCTGTGATCTATTGATCTTCGGCGCTATGACATCGACGTCTCGTGAGCAAGGTGAGGAACTTGGATGCGACCTCTTTTTGGCTCGTGAAACAGGTTCTTGGCTACTAGTGGATCTTGTTAGGGGCTGCAATCAAACTCTTGTTGTTGGGTTGCGTGATCTCTTTATTTATTTTATGTTTTGCTGCGTGAAG
Organism: Berberis thunbergii; assembly: GCA_003290165.1. Classification (NCBI taxonomy): domain Eukaryota; kingdom Viridiplantae; phylum Streptophyta; class Magnoliopsida; order Ranunculales; family Berberidaceae; genus Berberis; species Berberis thunbergii. The sequence continues at coordinate 49,208 of QNQO01010599.1, forward strand.
GATAGAGAGAAAGGAAAGAGATTATAGCTGGCTGCTTGAAGAGAAATTGCATGAACAGGGTGAGACTTGGGTATGAAACCACCACCACTTCCTCCTCCTCCTCTAGTGAATGGAGGAAGATTGTGGACTTGAGGAGCATCTTTGATTAAATTGGAAGGTCCACGATTGTTCTAATTGATGTTGTTATGATGACAGTTTGAAGAAAGCGATGAGTTGTGATTTCCCTTCCCCGCCTCTTGTGTCTACGGTCAAAGTGCGTAGTCGTCGGAGGCAGGGAAAAGCTTGAGTCCCCATAGTTGTTTTAGGTCACCAAAGAACCTTGTGCTCTGATACCATGTAAAGAATTGTATTGAAATATTATTGTATTATATAATATCATTGAATAGGATACAAGTTTATAAAGCTAACTCTGACCTAACCTTGTGGAGATAGGAAACCTAAGACTTTTATTCTATTTTGGCTTTTCTAACATACTATTATGTAACACTTTTTTATTTGTAACATAGGTAGACTTATATTCTTTAACAGTCTTGATTGACTTTCTTTCTTCCTCTATCTTGCTCTCACTTTTAGGCTAATAGCTACGTCTAGAGCTTGAGGCTACAATAGCCAGATAGCTATGCCTATTGTTGGTTTGTGTTCCATACCTCCATCTTTTGGTTTCATAGATACGGGCACACTTATCAAACTCAGACACAAATGTGGAGTGTCGGACACGGGTAATCTAGAAAGGAAGATTCAGGGACACGGGGTAATCAATTCTCACAATATGTTACATTTCCCAAAGTGTCACACAAGGATCTTTGTCATCTCGGACTATGGTACACCACTCATTTAGAAGCGTCCATGCAACCAGCTCAATCCATACAACAGATATCGCTCCTTTGGTGATAGACTCTTTTTCTATTTCCTCAGTAGCAATATTAGTTCTAGGTTGAGTAAATACAAGCTATTATATGTGCACAACATGAATGGCATTAACTGGACCAACATGAATGGCATTAACTTGATATTCTAATACAAGCTATTATAATATCAACAAGTAATTAAAAAATCAATTGATCATAAGACAAAGATCAAGTAAATAAAATTTGGCACATAATAACAACTACAACAATGAATTAATCATAAGAACAACAATTAAAACAACATACATAATAGTCTCATGTTTCTAATTTATATGGAGGAAAAAACAACATACATAAAATAGACTCTCTTTCAGCGATCTTTATTTTTTAATTTATATGGAGGAAAAACAATATCAAACTTCCCCAATCTGTTACACATAATAGTCTCATGTTTCTATTGTATGGACATGATCAGACTTCACTGATTTTCTAAACCCAAATCAAAAACAGCGGGACCATATATATTGGATACAATAGACAATTTACAAATGGCTCAAGATTTGCACACAACCAAGTAAATTACATTTCAAAATACCTGTGATAGCAGTTCTCCAGCCCCAGATAGATGATTGAAGTAAAACTCCATGCCATAAGCATCATAAGAACTATATGGAGGAGAAGGCGGAAAAAGAAGTTCTGGATCAATCAGATTAGATGTATAATTCTCTGCCAAGTTGGGTTCTTCCAACTGAAAATACTTACTCGAAAAGTTTCCACTGAATTTTCCAACTGCTTCTGATGTATTTTCATCTGTTACTGAGATTTCATAGGTTGTACAATTCTTTGCCTGCTTAGTTTTAGTAAACTGGAAAGGTTCAGTCCAAAAGATTCCACTCAACTCATCAAATTCTTCTAATATATTCCCATCTGTAATAGGGATTTCATTGGTTAAACTTTTAGTATAACTCGGTGACGATGTAAGATGGGACATAGTCTTTTCTATTGACATCAAGACTACGCTGGAGCTTTCCAAAATGGTTGGTCTTGGAGATTTGTCAAGAAAAGTACTAGTTTCTGATTCACTTTCAAATTGAGATACTTCTGCTCGCTGCAGCATCACTTCTTTCATCAGTGTTGAACTCCTTTGTCTTTGAAAGTGTTTCTTTAGGTGTGTATGCCAGTGATTTTTTATTTCATTATCTGTTCTTCGAGGTAGTTTGGCTGCAATAGCTGACTATCTGAAAGTACAAAAATGTCATCAGAATGTGGACTATTATACCGTTGCATAATCAATACAAAAGCTCCTCATCATAAGCATTCATTTAGGGTTCTTAAATTTTCACAAGAAAACCTAGTGGGGAAAATGACCTTGAAGGTCTACTTATCTGAAAAGTAGACCACTAAGGTACCGTAGTCAGTAGAATAACTACTATTTTTCAATTCTACGACTATTAAGGCTCAATTTGTTAACTACAAAAACAAAATGATAATTTAACCTTTTTAATATGTGAACACATAATGTAAATCTCTAGGCATGGCCACTACAACTTCAATCTAAACTTGCGCTCTGAATCTCTATGTAGATCAATGGTGATCATGTTATCTTCTTCTTCCAAACCCTTTTATCATAATTAGTTCATTACATATCTTCTTTCTCCCTTTTCCATAACTCTTGAAAGCTCTTTTAATTGGTGTTATCTCTTACTAAAGTATATAACTCCATCTTAAAACCTATTTTGAAAATCATAATAGTGAGCTAGTATGAATTTCATCATTAAAGGACTCGCAAAGAAAAAACAATATGGGGATCATGGGATCAAATATGGGAAGCAAAATATTCCAATTAAGATGATAAGTATTTAGAAAATTCTTCAATATCAGAAACCTTGTTCTCCACTTAAATGGCAATTCATATACCAAGAATTCTTAACAAATAAGATGAAAAGAAATAAGGAGACGAGGAGAGGTGTGATCGGTGCTATGTTTCGAAAATAAATAAGTAAAAAAAAAAAAAAAAAAACAAGTAGTTGTAAAAGGTTTTGGAGGAAGAAGATGACACGATCGCTATTTATTTGCATAGAGATTAGATAGATTTGTAGTGGCTCGTGCTTCAAGTTCTACATTATTATTTTAGGGATTAAAAAGGATTAAATTGTCATTTTATTTTGGTAGTTAACCATAGTTAACAAATTGTGCCTTAATGGTTATTAGATTGAAAGAATAATACATATCAGCCATTTCATTAACTATGGTACCTTAATGGTCTACTTTTTAGAAAAGTAGGCTATCACGGTCATTTTTCGAAATCTATATATATTCTAAGAAACAGTTTGTTTTAAATGTTAGATACCAAGGACGATACAAGTCTTGTACCTTATACTAGGATTCTATGACCACCAAATGGTTGTTAGCTTCCCAAGCCTAATAGTTTTTCACAAGTGGTCTAAACCTTTATTTAGATCTACTACCTAATTCAATCATTCATATTTTGATTCTTAAAGGAAATTGATATTCATAGCAAATTAACAAATCTCCATTGGCTGTAATTACATGACAACCTTGCAAGTTATTGATAACTTGATAAAAAGAGTGTTGAAAATATGAGAGAATATAGTGGAATATGGTAGAAGCTTTCAACACCTTCTCAAGTGACTTGGTTTGAGGTTTGTGTAAGCTTCTAGGGCATACTTTGGCTTGCTTAAGGATAAAGCAATGACGAGAAGTTTGAATAAGTAGTGTGTCAGCCGCCTTTGTTGACTTTGACTTGCCTTTTTTAATGATGAAGTAAAGAATAAACCAATTTGAACAAGTAAATGAAGGTATCCATCTTTGTTGGTTTTGATTTGCTTTCTTAAGGACGAAGCATGGAAGAGAGGAGATAGCTTCCAACCTCATTAATTTGTCTATAAATAGGGACTAGATCCTTTAGTTGAATAAGTTTAAGCTAGTATGTGAAACATGAAGTTCATTTTGAAGTTCGGGAGTGAACCCCATCCTTTGGAAATTTTGAAATATATTTCATTTATCTGTCAAATTTTATTTGTTTGGTTTGGGTTCATTTGAGTTTTCTTTCTAGAAACCAATTTGATAGGGAATCTGTATTTTGTTTGTAATCCCTCATTTGAATCAATCCCTCAATCTGATTTAGTCTCAAAAGATGTGAGAGACCCAACTCATGTGGAAAACCCGATTTTTATTTTCGAAATTAGTTTGAAAAATTGTTAGTTGTGAAATTCGAAGTAGTTTGTTCATTTGTTCGTCAGATTTCCAATTGTTTGTTTGTCGGGTTTTCATTTGTTTTGTTCGACATTTTGATTTGTCTCCATTTGTGTATTTGCTTAGGGTTTTGTATTTGGATTTCTTTTGGAAAACCAATTTGTCTAAGAAAGTTTGTAATATGTTTGTAATTTGAATCTATTCAATAAAAATTGTTATTTGTCGTGCATGCAAGTGAATTTGTCAAACCACGTAAATTTTTTTGCTCTACTATTAGTTGTTTTGGTTTGATAACTTTGCATTTCGCTATTTGTAACGCTTCTGTACAAAACAAATGGGCCATCACTCATACTATCTTAACAAGATGCAAAATAAGCAACAAGGGGGGTTTTCATGATCCCAAGTCTTGATCGAGGTCATCACCAAATTGCATTGTTTTCTAGTTTTTCATTTCATAATTATTCTTCGAGGTAGAAAAAGGCTATTGTGAACATAGAAACAACTATAGCAATCAATAAATTAACTTGTATAATCTCATATAAAGGTTTTTTGCTCATCAAAAAATTTTGTTTTGCATACCTATTGCCAAGGGTTTCATGTAAGTTGATAATGATTTCCTCTTCTTCTCTAGTGTAGTTTCCTCGCTTAATATTAGGTCGCAAGTAATTCATCCACCGGAGTCTGCAGCTCTTTCCACACCTTGCTAAACCTACACAAGTAACCAATTACGTCCTATTAGTACATTGATGCTCCAATGAATATCAACTAAGGATACCTAAGATAAGCAAAGCAACTAGCACTAATAATGCAAAAACAATAAGTTCATTATGTTATCCATCAAACAAACTTATACATTTTATTGACATTAATTGTAGCTGACATAGAAAGATTATGACAGCAATCAAATTTATAATATCCATTAAACTGACGATTGTTGAAATAGTTAGTTGAATCATTCCAAAGATTCTTCATATAAATATGCACCAAGAACACAAACTGTACAAGCCAATCACCAGGTGTTATCCTAAAACTCAAAATATATCTCCTTCCTCCTCAATTCCCTTTTACAACAATAATGAAAAAAAAAAAAAAAAAAAAAAAAAAAGATTAATGGTCATCCCTTTAACATAAATAAAACAAGGAGACAAACAAGCAAAAATTCAAGAAAAGAAAGCAAATTAAGGAAGTCACCATCCTCTAGTTTTAGCAGGACATGAAAATCAAGCTAAGACCAAATGTAATTCTTCCCATGCTCTGAAATATCTAAAAGATTAGGCATTGGTATCTATGACACCAATATAAGATTGCAAGAGTGAACTATTTTCATACTTAGTAAGAATTAGGACTAATCTGAGTTGATGATTACCAGCAAATTTGGCGAGCAGGCGCCAATTCCGAGGGTCATATCTCTTAATGTAATCTAACAACTTGCTGTCTTCTTCAGAAGTCCATGCCCCTCTTTTCAATCCTGTTTTATCACAATAGGAGGATCTCATCTTTAAGAACACTACACTCTTCTCTTGGAACTTCCAATAGTCCTGCCTAGCTAATTAAGCTGAAACACTTGAATCCAAATACTCCAATGATTCCAACTAAAAATGTGTTTCCAAAGATTAAATTAAATCAGTCCAACCAATAAGTTTCAAAGGTGACTGTTGGTTCTATCTAAGAAGATGGAAATAATGTTTGTTTAATAGTGCTTGGTGACGGAACAAGAAACCTCTGTCTGCTACAATACTTTATTTGTATAGCAAATTAAAATAAATACTTATGTGTGATCCACAATTATTTGTTCTTAATATATCTGAATCTCGCATTGTTCATGGATTGTGCATCTTCTTACAGGCGAATGATGTCATCAATAAAACGTAAGCACCACTACAATAATTTGAAATTAGCTAGGAATTTAATATTCCTTTGTTTTGGCTTATTGCATAGATTTTCAAGTGAAGGGCTGTTAGTGGATCCTATGGGTCTGATTAAATCTGTTTGGGTCCTAATCCTGGCCCACACAATAAGACATTAGAATTGGGTTTCTATATAATTTCATTCTAGGTCCAAAACTAATGTGTACAACTAATATGAAGTATCTCATATTATGAGAGAGAGCATCATTTCGAGTTAATTTTGCACAGATTTTTTATGAGATCCGCATAGAAGGTTAGAGAAGAATTATTGTTTGCTTGCACTATTTCCTAACTAGTAATGCCGAGTGCATTTCCAACACACCTAATCCTTTTCCTAGGGTTCGGAGTGTCACCAATGCAATAAGATCTTGTTGGATTTGTAAACAAGCTTAATTAATTAGTATCACATGTATTTCATCCATCACAGGTCTTGCAAACTAAGCTAATCACTAAGAGCATCAACAGTGAGGGAAGGGTCATTGAGCTCTTCCTAGGTTTATTTAGTATTAATTTTCTTTTTTCTTTTTTTTTCTTTTTTTTTCTAATTAACCTCCAGTGGAGAGGGGCAACTATGGGATGCCATACCTTTATTAATTAAATAAAAAAAAACTTACAATCGATGCGGGGGTACACTACGACGTTACCCGCGTAAAGTCAACAAAAAAATAATCGAAACATCTAAATGTATGGCAAACAATTCTTAACATTTCCTGCACTACAAAAGAACCACTTGTGTACACAATCACCACCAATGTCGCATCACGCAAGACGTCAAACCAAAGCCGAAACAACATGATCTGACTCTAGTCGTCCCCATGACGAAGATACGCCGTTTTTAATCTATCAAGCATGATCAATCCAGCTAGCCGCTTGGGAAAATCAGCTCCAATAAAAGAGCCTGTCCCAAGATCATGAAAAGCTCTGTCGGCTAATGCATAGGCCACCGCATTTGCCTATCTATAGATATGTTGACAGTATATCGTCATCGTCGCTGTCAACAACTTGATTTCTTTCAGTATGTTCTCCAAATGCCATGGGGTTGTGAAGCTATCCTTAAACCAGCCGCAAATCCGAGCAGAATCTGTTTGAATAACCACCTTGTTAAATCCCCGAAAGAGACAAAGGCGAAGACCCTCTAAGAGTGCCAAAAAATCCGCTTTGTGATGGGAATCTGCGCCGAAAAAAATATATTTTCCCACAACACATAAACCACGAGAGTCACGAATAACCACACCACCGGCAGCCATATCCTTGCGAGAGGAGCCATCTACATTAAGCGCAACAAAATCTTTGGGGGAGGGTGCCAGAAAACAAATCGAACTGACTTCCTTCTAACAGGAAGCACTTCCAACCCCAAAGATTGTAAGGGAGCCTTATTCCTGCTAACTTGTTTGGGAGTTATAAACTTATTAGCTATTCTCAGCTGGCGTCGGATATTCAAGATCACAAAAGCAGAATTGGGAGGAGCACTTTCATACAAACATTTGCACCTTTGTTTCCAAATTTCCCATAGAATGAACATAGGAGTAAGGAAGAAAAACACACCTGTTTGCGAAGAGCGTTTAGCTTTTTTGAACCAAATTGCAAGAACCGTAGATATTTCTGCTGGGCGTCGAATATGAACGTCAAAAATCCTATCAAAATGATTCCACACCTGCCTTGCCAGTTCTCCATCAAGAAAGAGATGGTTCAAAGATTCATGTTTTGGCGAGGTACAGCAATGGCATCTAGAAGCTAAGCTCAACCCACATCTATATAATTCACCGTCCACAGGTACTCCTCGACGAATTACTTTCCAAACAAAAACTGAAATTCTAGACAGTAAAATGTCGTGCCAAAGAAAATGACTTAATGCATTGACCTTCCCATGACTTCGTAATTGTTCATACGCCGACTGAAGCGAAAAAAGCCCATTCGGGTTTGGAACCCACACACACGTGTCATTCTCATTATTCTCCCCACGTAGGATATCTGCATAAAGGTCACGCGCTAAATGTCTGAGATCCCGGTGAACCAAAACAAAGTTTGTGGACGACACCTCACGGATTGAAGGCCATAAATCTTGATCAACCAATGCTGCCGATCTCCTGAATGAAGCCACCATGTTCCAATTCTCCTCAAAAAAACCCGTATCCCCAGTGCCAATACGCCAAAGCGAATTACTCAAGAGAAAACACTACTACAGATATAGGCTTGCATAGCGCTTAAAAATAGGCTTAGATAGCGCTCAAAAAAGCGCTATGCAAGGCGCGTACTTGAATAGCGCTTCGCTTAGATAGCGCTTTTTAAAGCGCTATCTAAGCGTTGATTTTTTTTTTAATTAACTTCAATAGCGCCTTCTAAAGCGCTATGTAAGCGCTAATTTTTTTTTAAATTAGCTTGGATGGCGCTTAAAAAAGCGCTATTTAATTTAAATGAATTTTTAAAATTAGATTTGTTTATCTGCTAAGATAGCGCGTAAATAAGCGCTATGGAAGTAATTAGATTGTTCTTAGATAGCGCTAAAAGAAGCGCTATTGTAGTATATATGTTAAACTTAGATAGCGCTTATTTGAGCGCTATCTAAGTTATTTGATTTGTTTTTTCTATTTTTCCGATACCGATTTTCTGGGCTAAATATAATATTTAATATAATAATGACAATGTTCAATCAATCAATAAAGACACAACATGATAACTAACTGTTTCTCATTCATTCAAAATATAATTTAAGCATTCATACAAAATTCAATAAAGATACAAAATTGTTCTCAATCACGGTATCCCAAGCTTTGCCACTCAAACTGTAACGGATCAAGAACTTGAGGACATCAAGAGGGAAGTAGAAGATGATGCTGTATAACCAAATCACTCCTGCCCATCCCCACCCTATGCCTTGGATCCTTGCAAAGTCCCAGTTTGCATAAACAGCTATCAATGTAGCCACCTTAACACAATGGATGGATAAATTGTCAGTTTTAATGGAGAATACAGATATATTCAATGGCATGAAACATCATTTATACTCACCAATTGAGCGGCAAGGAAGGCACTAACAAGCAACATATGCCTGGTCGTTCAACAAAGGACCAACTCTGAGATCGGGTCACAAAGATGAGAGTCTGGCTCACTATGCTCACTTGGAGATAGAGAGCTGCAGTGAGTTCTTCGTTGTTGTGCCTGGTTGATCTCACGCCAAATGTTTTCTGCACATTATATCATTTGGTAGACAATGAGTAGGATCAGTATGATTAATATATACTAATTGATATATAAGATGTTGCACGTGTTCTTTGGACAGGAGACTACTTACTGAGAAGAAATCTGTCTCACAGGAAGCCCAAAAGAAAATCACAGTCATGATAGCAAGATATGATATCATCAAAAGTAAGATCATCAAATACTGAAAGACACGAAAGCATGCAGGTATTCATGTTTAATGCAAAACTACAAGAACGGGGAAACTAAAAATATCAATGAGATTTGCTTTATTACAGTTTTGGGAGATGGAATCGAACAAAGGGGAAGATGAGCAATCATCTCCTGGTATGCGAATTCATCTCTCTCCGTCAACTGTACAATGCCATCAAGCACTAGCACTTTTCCATAAGCCAAAGACTGCAGATGAGAGAGACCAGTATCATCCGTTAAGAGAAACCCTACAATTTTCGAAATAGTAGAAGTAAACCATAAAGGCTGACAGTTAATTATTTAAATATTGAGGACGATATACCTCAAAGACCAAAACTTCTTGGTATTTTGACTTTTCTTTGTACAAGATCTTTTCCACTCGAATGGAATGTGCCTCCCCTACAATGATTAGTCAGATGAAGGATTACATATCCGGAAAAAAAATTTATTTTATTATACATTTCAATAATAAGTATTTTATTTAGCCAATAACTCAACGAGGTGCAACATCCATCTTCAACAGTATCTCCAGATCATTTAGAACAATGACTAAAGAGCATTACACTCCCATCATGTGTTGTGGACCTAAATGTGCTCTCTTTGCATGTGTCCACACCATCTTCCAATTTTTATTTTTATTTTAACTTGTTATGCTTTGGCCAAGGAAAGTCATCATAAAGACAAAAGATATGAAAAAATCATCAGTAGTAACAAATAGGCATCTTTTATCGATACAGTGAAGCAGTGAATAGCAAACAGTCAGAGAATGTCCCTCGAAACTTATAGAGAATCCTTCTTATCCTAGGACATAGCTCAACACCTCTCTATGCATTATATACTTCATTTATTTTACCTTTTAGCACTACTAATATGTATTAGTGTGTTTTTATTTTACTGCAAATCATAGGATATACTAAATCAGAGTCTTGTTCTGCTGCTTCTGCATAATCTTGAACACTAAATTTCCTAATGAAAATCATAACAGTGATCTTGATGAACACTATGATTGAGTCTGGATCATCTGGCACCACGTGTCGGGTGCAAGATCATACACCACAATATTTTCTGTTTAGGAAAACCTGAAGTAGCTGAAAATAGGACTGCACGAAATATGTTGGCCAACCTGTAACTCTGTAACCCTGAAACTGGGTTGAGATTATTAAAATCCTAATTCACAGGCACCTTCCAAAATCTTAGTATGTCTACCTTTGTATTATCTTCATTTAAAATTTTCTTCATGTAGAAATGCATACAATCAAAATGACATATAAGTAGTACTACAGAACTATGAGCCAGTAATCATTTGTATTCACCATTATCAGGAAAAACGTTCATAACAGAAAGCATTAAGCAAGTAGTATACCTGGGCTGCTTGAGAAATAGCATAAAGCATTAAACATTCACTTGTCTTAATCTCCTTCTAAAAAAGATGCTGCTCGAGAAACTTAAGCAAGTAGTATACCTGGGCTGCTTGAGAAATAGCTACAACTCTAGAACTGCACCTTACTGAGTAAACAACAGATCTAAACTTGAGCACATGTACATAAGACTGGGACTTCAAGGAATAAAACTGAACGACTGAAGGAATAAAGATGTCATTTCCTGGCTCAAGGTAACTTGTCGCATTCCCATGGCGGGGGAGTGCAGACCCAGCTTGTTAAATCCAGCCCAATGTACCTTTTGCAATATAGAACACAGTGAGAGAAGGGATCACAGTCCAACTCTTGGAACTCATAAATTGAATTAATTAAATTGAAGAGAACATCACGATGAAGGATGACAAACCAAAAAGGAATAGCTATATCAAAAAATAATAATAATAAATAAATAGCGTCTTAAACAACAAAATAATTCAAACTAGATAAAAGCATATATAGCCAAACATGCATGATTCAGGATGCAATCTACTTTTGGTCCATGTCATCTGAGATAGGGCATTAATAAATTGGACCATGTTATATACAGATCCGGTTATGAACATGACAATTTCTTTGATACCTTAGCTGTCACCAGAGGATCCGATATGTCAAAACCAAATCCAACCTTTGATCCAAAACTTCTAAAAGAATTTTGCTATACTAGTGCCCAGGATGCAATCTGCCTTGTCACCAGAGGAGAAATGTACGACTCTCTCAGCTTTGTTATTAGATGATATTATGCTCTCAGAAGACTTGGGTAACTTGTGTCAAAATCGAGCAAAGAAAATGGCCTTGCAGTGAGTTTAATGTTTATCAAAAGCTTATGAAAACTTGTATTCCCATGGGATCTCTTGATGCGAGGTTGTTTACCTGTCAAAGATGTCATCTCCCATTGGTAATTGGTTGTGGGATCAACTCCCAATTGCCACCTTTAGGGTGTTTTGGAAGGAGAGACTTGAGAGTTTTGGATAACAAAAAGGACATGTTTCAGATTTACAGGAATATCAAGGTAATTCTTTGGTTGTGGGGAGTTTTCCATAGGAGTTTCCCAAAGACGACCATTTCTCTATTAAGGGGGTTCAGCATATGAATAGACCTTATGGCACCAGCAAAGCATTTCAAACACAGCAATAAAAAGTATCAATAAGATTACATGCATGTAAATGAAAAGGCTTGAGAGAATAAAGAAAAAAGAAAAAAATCATAAATTCAAAACATGGCAGTATCATACGAGAATATTTACACTACTTAAAGATGAACTAGGTAACAGGTAGCATGTCTTGTGTGAATGGAAATTTCATTTTTTTTTAATAATTTTTTTGAAAACATGGACTCGTACATACTTTTAGTGTACATATGTACATTTTTCGTTTGCTAACTATTAGCATTTCTAATGTGCAATGATATTTACTTAAGTTTAATGAATACGTCCACGATTTTTAATCACCCACTGGTAGCTAGTATTACATTTTAACATATTCTTCCACAGAATTGAATACAAGATAGACATCCATGTTAACCTTTGAGTTTAAATCATATAGAATACTATAAATGGGAGAGCGTTCTACTCGGGATACAGTATAGATTGCATGAGAGAAGCTTCCTTCTTACCTTCCATAGTCCTTGGCCTCTAGATTCTTAATGAGTTCAATACACGCATTTTTAACAAACTTCATCCCAAAGCTGCAAGACGCCAACAAAAATACAATTAAGTAAGCTTTAGAGTTTAGGCCTAGTTCTTAGAAAGGAACAAAAGGGGGAGAAGAATTGAAAAGCCACAACAACAAAATCCCCAAACACAAAATAAAAAAATCAACCCACAAAATTGCAAGAGAACTGAACTGAACAGCTATACTAACACAAACCCAAACACCCTAAACATCCAAAAGACAAACGAAGCACCAAATTGAACCAAATCTCACCTGTTTCAAGTTGCAGAAACCTTCATAAACCTCAAGAACAGAGTCGAAAGCCTTGACAAGAGATAAAAGTGACGACTTTCCCTCTCGATCGACAACTTATGCAAAACAAAAACACAAGCACACCCCCCATTTCGCATTTAAGATCAAATTCCACAAAAACCATCAAAGACTTTGAAATCATATCAAACCCCAAACTTTATCACTTGTTCAACAAAATTCGTTGAAGCAAACCTCAATCTCGAATCAAAATACAAATGACGCTCATATCAAATACTAATGAAAACTCCTCTACATCTATCTAAAACAAATGAAACAGACACCACAAACGAGCAGATCTACAGTACCGAACCAACAAAGCTTCATCAAAATCAACAAAATGATTCAACTTCGATAGAAACCCCATTAAACCTAAAATTTGCAAGAGAGTAAAAGAAAGAGAGATTTCAAACTTACATTGCGAATTAAGAGCAATAATCAATGATCCCAATTCGCTAGCGCCTTATACCTCTCAAACCCCTTCTTCCCTAAACGCGAGCGTGTTGTTCTTCTATTGACAAGAGATAAAGAAGTTAAGGTTTGAAATCTGGGTTAAATCTTTTGTAGTGAAGTTGTAGAGACCCATAATACCTTTGATTGAAAGTTCCAAAAGAGGGTGCAAACGAGGCACTTCTGAGATGCTATGCGATAGGATACTCAAAGTGCTCCCTCTAGCTCTGCGAGGATGACGAACTAAGATGAAAGCAGGGCTTTGTTGCGTGCAAATGAGTTTGACAAAATAGGTTTGTCTGGACGAAACAGAGAGAGTAATAAAGAAGACAAAGAAACAAAGCAAATACTATAGAAAATACGATGAATAAAGGCATACGAAACAAAGGAACAAAAACATCAATCGACATCAACTAAGCAAATTAAAGAAGACAAAACACGAAAGAGAAGAGAAGAGAATGAAAGAGGGATATTTAGGGGGTTAGGGTTTGAAGCGCTATCCTAAATGTAGTGATATGAATATGAAGCGCTATCCCAAATGGAAGTAGCATAGCGCTTTCGAAGCGCTATGCAAGCACTTTAAAAGCGCTATGGTAGTTTTGGTAACGGTTTTTCCCATAGCGTTTTTTAAAGCGCTATCTAAGACATAACTAAGATAGCGCTGAACTGAAAAAAAAATTAAAAGCGCTATTGTAGTGTTTTTTTTTTTTTTTTTTTTTTTAAAGACAAATAAGCGCTATCCTAGTGCCCACTTGGATAGCTCTTTAAAAAAGCGCTATCTAAGTGGCGTTACCTAAGCTAATATTTGTAGTAGTGAAATTTCTCCCAAGCATGATCTCTTTGAAAAACAGAGACGAACCACCTCTCATAGGTTGACATTTCAAGCCTACACCCTGAACCCAGTATTTATTCCTCATGAAAGTAGCCCATAACGAGTCGGAAGTAAGTAATCTCCATAGAGCCTTGACTCGAAAAGCCTTCATCACAACCGTCAAGTCTCTAACACCCAAACCATCTTCCGCCAGTGGAAAGCAAATTTTTTCCCATGAAACCCATTTTTTCTTAAGGCGGCCTTCACAATCCCCCCAAAAGAAGTCCGCCAACAATCTATTAATCCGTGCTATGACAGTCCTTGGTACACACATGGTACTAAGAATATAAATCGGAATTGAGCTAAGAACATGCTTTATCAAGATTAGGCGGCCACCTGGAGATAACAATTTGGCCTTCCATCCTTGAATACGAACCTGAATCTTAGAAATTAAATCTTCAAAATATGAAATTTTAACTCTCCCTTGGAAAACTGGCCCACCCAAATACTTCAATAGAGCAAAATGAAATTGGAAAGCGGTGCCACTTTTTAACGCTACAATACGCTCCGCTGTGCTCTTTTCAGCCAGAGTAAAAGAGCTTTTTCCTTCATTTATTTTCTGTCCCGAGGCCTTGCAATATCGACGCAGGAACTCCATACATCCCATAACTGAGGATTGTCTGCCATTCAAGAAAATAAGAGTGTCGTCGGCATACAGAAGGTGGGAAATAGGGTTGCAATTCCTTGGAGTATAGTAGTACCCAATTTTGCCAGTCTCAAAGGCTGATGTCAAACCCCTACTCAAAACTTCGGAAGCAATAATGAAAAGAAAAGGGGATAGGGGATCTCCCTGCCGAAGTCCCCTAGTGGATCTGAAGAAACCTTTGTAAACTCCTTGAAGCAGAACCGAAAAGCCACAAAAAGTAATACAGTTAGAGATGATGTGGCAGATTCTACCCGTAAAGCCAAATTTTCTAAGCACTTTAAGCAAAAAGTTTCATTCCAGTCTATCATATGCTTTCTCCATATCAATTTTCAGCACCACATTATCTCCAAAAACCTTCCTATTGATGTCTCTGATCAATTCCTGTGCCAGTCCAATATTTTCCCCAATGAATCTGCCTTTAACAAAAGCTCCCTGCTCCGGCGAAATCAATCTAGGCAGGATATCTACCAGCCTGTTGCACAGAACTTTGCTACAAATCTTATAAATCACATTACATAGACTGATGGGGCGAAAATCAGAAAAAGAACCTGGATTAGCAATTTTGGGAATCAAAGCCAAGAAATTTGCCGAGAAAGACGCCGGCAGTGCATCCCCTTCAAAAAATTGTATAGCAGCCTCCCATATATCCATACTCAAAACCTCCCAGCAAGACTAATAAAAGTCAGCAGTAAATCCACCCGGTCCTGGCGCACTATTTTTGGGAATGTCAAAAACTGCATCCCTTACTTCCAATAGAGAGGGGCGGTGAACCAGAGACTCACAATGACCAGCGTCCAACAATGTCGGGAGACAATTTAGCAATTCCATATCTTCCCTAACCTCCCCTTGAGAGGACAACAGCTTCGAAAAGAATTGATTGGCTTCATCAAGAATCTCACCAGGTTCCGAAATAGTTCCACCGTCCGGTAGGGTGATTTGATTGATAACGCACCTTTTTTGTTTGGATTTGGTGGAAGCAAAAAAGTATTTAGTGCAGGCATCCCCCTCCTTGAATTCTTTTTCACCAGATTTTTGAATCCAGTAGAGCTCCTCCTGTTTGAGAGCCAATCTATACTCTGCCTGACAACGGTGTAAATTGCAGCAAGCCTGAACATCCCAGTTGGCATTGACATTTAACCCATTAGTGTTGTTCTTCGCAAAACCCGCCAAAAGAATTGTTTCCCACTGCTGCATTTCATCTTCTAATGCACGAATTTTGCTGAACACATTACCGAAAACCGTCCTATTCCACTGTATCAGAGCTCGTCGTGTCAATTTAAGTTTGGCAGCCACACGATCAATAGGCCTCATCATACCCATGTCTGTCAACCACGTTTCCTTGACCAAGTCCATAAATTCAGGATGTGTCGTCCACATATTAAGGAACCGAAATGGAACATAACCGATTTTAGAATGCGTTGGCATGGAAGCTAATAGCGGAGAGTGATCAGAAAGTTCTGCTAAGATGTTCCACTTTTGGACTACCAAAATCTGTCAACCAAGCGGAATTGGTAAAAATCCTATCCAGTCTGGCCCAAATACGCTCACTACCCCGTCTGTTATTACACCAGGTGAGACGAGGACCCGAAAAGCCACAATCAATGAAACCATTGTTTTCAATACAATCAGAGAAGTGTGACATACTTGCCATGGACGGCTCCACCCCTCCTACTTTCTCTCCAGAATGCAAATAAGTGTTAAAATCTCCTCCGACCATCCAGGGAATGACAAGGGATGCAGCAAAATTTGTCATATTCAACCATAGGTCCTTTCTACCATCTACAGAACATTTAGCATAAACAAAATATATGAAAAATATTCTTAAATCAGAATCCGTTACCTGGCAATGAATGATCTGGTCTGACATATCCACCACCGAAAGAGTGAGGGAAGAATCTCAAAAGATCCAAATCTTGCCACCAACCGAGTCATTCGAGGCAAAGCCGCCCAGTCGAATTTTGTTGCCAATCTCCATAGATCTACTAGCAGGAATCATAGGCTCCACAATCATAAAAATTCTGACTTTATGCTCCAACACCATATTTTTCAACCTCCGCCTCGTGGCCTGATTGGCGACCCCACGAGCATTCCAAAACAAAAAGTTTTCCATCATCTTAAACACGGACAGAAGCTTTACCCTTCTTAGTCTTGCGACGTTTGCCCGGGAGGGCCGTCGATTTGACTTTGTTATGTTGATCCTTGTCAGAGAGTGCCCCCAAATGTAAGTCCTTAATAGCTTGTGGTTCCAGTCCCAACTCCGATTCCGACGCAGCCTCATCACTGTCATCTGTGGCGTTAACCATTGTATTGGTGGTATTTGAATGTTTCTTACTTTGTAAAACACGGTTCTCCTCCACCAACTGGACGAAAACATCATAAAGACTCCCATCCACTTCATTTCTAACCGCCGAGGGTACTGAGACATTACCCGTAGCCATGGATTGAGCGCGCTTGGTCATAATTTCTGTCAACTGTTCCATCACTGTCGGCTTCGCTATATCATTCCCTACTTCATTCCCTGCTTCCTGAGATACCACGTTCCCTGGGTTAAGATCATTAAGTGGTGGTGGCCTGGGACTGGGCGTTATCTGCGGACGAGTGCTGATTGACCGAGTATTTGCTGAAATCTGTAGTGGCGGACTGGACTGCATGGGGCAATCCTTATACGGACTGGACTGATCTGGAACGTGTAGGTGTTCCAACGGGCTGTCTTGAGCTGGAACCTGGCTGATGTTGTGCGCAGGGCATGGAACAAACATCGGAACAGTGACAGTCGCATGACCTGGACCAATGTCTGGGCAGGAGCCTGTCGCTGGAAATGGACCTGTGTCGGTCGCGGGAACATTGCATGAAGGCACGGATGGGTGGTCGCAAGGACTGGTTGCTACCTAAACTGCTGGAAAGCACGAATGGATGGTCGCTGGAACCTGGCAAGGACCTGTGTTGATCGCTAAAATACTACCTGGACTCGCTGTGGTGTTTGCTGTGACACTGCCGGGACGAGTAGTGGTCGCTGAAAAACTGCCTGGACGAGTGCTGATCGCTGTATGTTGTCCGGGACTATTGGTGGTGATAGGAGCAGGGCATGCGCTGAGTGTGTTCGGTGGGCTGAACGCCACGCCGGGGCTGCTGGCAAACTTAGTGACAGAGCATAGCATTAGACCTTGATGTCCCAATTGTTCGGGCTCAGTTACATCTTGCGGAATTACTTCTACGGGAGAGGTGGACAAATCAGCAGCTATACCACCCTTGGCCTCTTCTTGTGAGTCAATAGCTGCATTTTTCGGCTGAGCTTGAAATCCAATGGTATTAGCAATCTCCGAAATGGTGTACCCCGCCTCCAGAAGGCATTCTTCTGTATTTTCTGTGACCTTCTCAACACTGACCGGAACAAATTGCTCACTATCATCTTCAGCAATGTGATCATTAAGCGAGCCAAATTTATTTGACAACTCCATCTTAACCGGAACCATAGCCACCGGCCTCGTTTCCCCAATCTCCTCAACCAATTCTTCCCCCTGGCTGTTCTTAGCGCCACTCGGGCCAACCGCTGGTCGATCAATTTGAGCGTGTTTGAGCACTGGGACATATTGTTGTTTCAAAGTTTTGTGATCCACAGGCGGCTTAACCATCTTCTCTACTTTACCTGAGTCGGGAAATCCCTCACTGGCCTTGATTCCAAATTTTTTCCTGCAAAAAGCCTCTTGGTGGCCTATCAAGGAACAAAAGTCGCAATATTTGAAACCTGGATATTCGATTTTCTGCTAGAATTCTCTGTTATTGGCCCTATCAATCCAAACTCTATTCGGTAGTTTCTCCGCTAAAGACATCTCCACACACACCCGGGCAAACCCCGGCCGAGTGAGACAACGAGTATGATCATCCATCCGCAAATAACCACCAAAAGAATTCACAATAGCCTTTAAAATAGGGGATGAAATAAGTGTAAAGGGAGGTTAGGTAACTCTACCCATAGGGGGACCGAGATGGGATCCTCCTTCAAGCTGAAGCCATCATGCCAGCGAAAAGCTTTAAACCGAACTCCACGAATCAGGAATGAGTCCCTCGACAGAACTTTCTTTGCTTCTACCTCCGACTGAAGTCGTACGAGCACATGTCTTTGATTCAACAAACCCAACGAAAAATCTCCCAAAATTCCCCAAGTGCGGTGAATTGAATCACGAATATCTGTCAACGTCGGACGGTAACTAGAAAATTTGAGAACAATGACATGTTTCTCCATGAAAGCTTCCCCCCGAACCTCATCGGATGTCGTGAGTCCGATAGCTGGAGCCCCCTCCTTACGGAAACGGGTACCTTCGACCTGAGTTTCGACATTGTCATCAACCAAAATCTTACCCAGAATCTGGGCGAATGAGGGCTTCGGGGATCCGGCCGTTAATCCCCCGTGACCAGGACCAGTGGGTGATGGACTGGCGGCTTGCACGGTCATCACATTGCAACCCAAGCAAGGAGGGACTGAATTTGGTAAGGGGGGTTTACCTTAGCCATTTGGAGGACAAAGTTAACAATAGGAAAAACTAATAGAGCAGCTAACCATTAGCGAACGGGATTTTCTGAATCTACCCCACAAATACTCAGCTTACCCACATTGGGTTTTAAAAAATTAAGAATATAAGGACTTGCAAACTCCTAAACTTTCATCAGTTCACTCTTCTCTCGGATTCTGAGATCTAAAAAAAAATTGCATCTAAGAGTGTGTTTGGTTGCATTAGAATTTATGAAGGGACTTCTATATTTTAGGCTAAATTGATATATATCACTCCACATCTACCATTTGACCACCATTTGATTTTGTGATCAATGGTAGAAATGAAAGTTCCATGAACATAAGAATCTTACTCCTTGGTCCCCCAAGACATGTGATTCTCATGTTCATGGGACTTCCATTCTCACCATTAATCACAAAACCAAATGATGGATGTGAAGTGATACTTCAATTTAGCCTAAAATATAAGATTTCCTTCATAAATTTCCATAACATAAAATTCCATACAACCAAACACACCCTAAAAGTTTCTTTTTCTTCTTCACTCTCAAAGTCAATGCCTTTCACTTCTATCCCAACGCATTGTTGCATGAAATTCATTACTTTCAACTTTTAGTATTTGCAATAGAATATTAGTAAAATGAAATAGAAGCAGACGTGCATACAATAATCACATCAGTCTCTCTAAATCCATATATTCAATTCACACATTCTTTTTCTCTCCACTTTGGTGTATATTAAATTCACACAAATTGTTCACTGACTCCATATTTGTTTTCCATTCTTGTTCTTGCATAACACAAATAAAGATTATAAGTTAAAAATAATAAGAAAAAAAGAAGAGGAAATGACGAAAAAACATAGATAGAAAGAAAGGGGAAGATAAGAAATTCAACTATATAATCTCTTAAGAATCAATTAATATTCCTCAAAATCCCGAGCTGCCTACTCCAAAGTCAACATTCTCATCGGCCCACTCTATCGACACTAGCCCGATGGTAGTTTTATCATTTTTGGTAGCTTCATTCATCTTTCAGTATTCAAAAACTTAGCACTATATCCATACATAGTAACTAAGTTATTTTAATCTAGCCTCTAGGTCACCTCTCCTAAAAATCGAACCCTGAATCTAGGGTTTAGCTTTGATATCAATTGTTAATAACTAACCAATACTCCTCAAAAGTCCAAGCTATCAAGGAACGAAAAGCCAATTACTTAACTAGAATCGCAACATTATCTTTGCAATTTAACCAATTTTTTTCATTCTGGGGAGTTATTAAAAATAATAATAACTTTGTAGGTTTTAATTGACTCAATAGCTACAAAACAATAAAATTAAAATTTATAAGAAAGTTGATCTCGGATACGAGATTGTATATATAGGTCTCAGAACCGAAATGAAATGTATGATATATAGTCTTCAAAACAAACAATCATATCCCGGACTCAAGATTTTTTTTAACAAAATAAGGAAAAGTTTACCCCACCTCATAGGTAAACTACAGATTTTTTTGGGTAAAGAAAGTAGTGGGCTAAATAAAGTATTTCTTGGGGTGGATAAAAAAACTCCCATAGCCACTAGAAGATGGATGTGTTGGTGGGTTTTTTTAAAATTTAATCTTCACCGTTGTTTACCTCGAGATTAGAATACTATCCCAGGGGCTTTATGAGATTTTATCTTAGCCATTAAAAGTTTCTTTGAGATGGGATTAGTTTTGTTTGATTATGAAATTTGCACCCTTGTTTCATTCAGGGGCACTTTTGTTAATGAAAGATCTTTCAAGAAAACTGTGAGTATGTATGATATGTAATGGGATTAGCGTTAGATTTCTATTTATAATAAGGGTATCGCTAATTAACCCAATATAAAAGGGGCTTTTGGTTTCAACGCCAGCGTAATGTGGCCATGGAATAGTATGCCAAGGCATCCATTGGAGTCTCACTCTCATCATGGGGATGGACCGTGTCGAAGTCCTGCGACCACTCCATTTGACATCCTTGCACGCACACACCAGACTTATGTAGATGCATGAGATAGTGTTCGAAAATGTGGAATAAAAATTTGTCACTAAACTTTGCCAAAAGTAAAAAATAAAAATTAAATTACAGCCTCCTTCACCCATTCTCAACCCTCTTGAGTCTCCTATTGACCCAACAAACTAATTTCTATACATCCTCGTTATCTTCCTATCTATAAATATCATTGGACCAATAAAACATTTACTCAGGCCTATGGCTACTAGCTTAGCTGGTTAGACTTGTAGTGAATGATATCAAGAGTTCTAAAATCCAATAAAACCCTACTCAGCTTTAAAAAAAGAAAACCATTACTCGATAAAAAGGAAACAGCTCCCTCAAACTTGAAACAAAAGAATCAAGATCAATGCTATTTTTAATCCAGTACTGAAACAAGTAACCCCTATTTTAATAGAGCTAATATTTCAATGAGATAATAATACAAGCTCTTTTCAATGCAAAACTAATAAATCATACAAGCTCATATTTCTTTATATTGTAGCACCAGTAAAGGATGAACCTTTAACCTTGCATGCAATATAGAGATATCATCATAACACTTCACTGATTACTGAACCCAAGGCCAAAGAGTACATTTTTTTATAAAACTATAGTGCAGGAAGTGCAAGTAAAGTACACTAGTACTATTTCTTCAGAACAATATAGGCACTTCTTCGCCACCCAGAAATAGATGATTGAAGTAAACTTCTTCTCCATTGTAGAAACTATTTGTTGAAGAATATTGGAAGACATTTTCTGGATTAGCCAGCTGATTAGATGTACAATTTTCTGCGGAGAAATTAGATTCTGCTACCTGAAAGGACTCAACCCAACTACATAAGGGAGCAGGCAGAAAGATAAAATCTTGATCACCCATACAATGGATAAAATTATCGTCAAATAAGTTGGAGTCTGCCTCCTGAATGGGCTCATCAGACAAACTATTTAAGGGAGAAGTCGGGATGACAGTGTCTTGATCAAGCATACTAGCTATAAAATCCTCTTCAAATGATAACTTGGCATCATCTACCACCTGATTGGGCTCAGTCCAATCATGCAAGGAAGGAGACTGGAAAACAAGTTTGGGATCAACCAGACTAGATGAAAAATTCTCCCCGACAAAGTTGGAGTCTGGCATTTGAAAGGATTCTTCCCAAAGGTTTCCACTGATCTCATTAGTTGTTTCTGGTTTAATATTCCTAACTTTTTGTTTGGTTTCACTATTAGTGTCAGTGGATGTCGCTGATTTTTCCAGTATGGCGCTTTCTAGTGACATGGAGACTACACTGGAACTTTCACTACACTAAATTGACACTTTTGTAACAACTCTCAAAACAGTAACACTTTTGAGATGTTGCAATCCACTAAACAATTTCAAATCAAAACTAAATTTAGTCAAAAAATAAAAAACAGTAACACAAAAAAAATGATACAATAAGTTGGATCATCATGAATAGTATCACTTTCATAACCATACTTTTCATGATGATACAATTATTGTATCATTTTATTTGTGAAAATGTGTAAATTTGTTAGGTAAATTGTTACACTTCAAAAGTGATACTGTTTTGAGGGTTGTTACAAAAATGTCAATTTAGTGTAGTGTTTCCAGAATCGAAGGTCATAGAGCATCGTCAAGAAAAGTATCAACTAGATCTGCTGATTCGCTCTCACATTCAGATACTTCAGCGACAGGCTGCAGTATTGCCTCCTCCGTTGGTGTTGAACTTCTTTGCAAGCGTTTCTTTAGGTTGGTGTGCCAGTGATTTTTAACCTCATTGTCTGATCTTCCCGGTAATTTGGCTGCAATAGCTGACCATCTGAAAATCCCAGAACATCATCTGATCAATCCACAACATTCTCCTAGAGTATTCTATTAGAGTTCATTGTTCTTGGTCTTGAATTGTGCTTCATTCATGTGACAGTCTAATGTTGTTTCACTGTATTAGAGTTGTTTCAAGTAATTCAAACTCATGTATTCACTCAAACTAAAAAATTAAAATTATCTTAAACCCAAAATCATAAAATAGATTGCTTTCAAGAAAACCTAGCAGTTTTTTATTATTATTATTTTTTTACGCTAATTCATTAACAGTTTGTCCCCCAATACTTTCTTGAAAATGAGAGAGAGAAATGTAATTTGAAATCAAAGCATCAAGACTACTGATTGGTTATTGTACTGTTATGAAGTTATGATCAAGTTTATTTTTTATAAGCTATTCTTTTTGTTAAGATTGTTTTGCAGGTGTAATATAGCTTTAGGGTATTGATGGATAACCAAAATTATAAATGTAACTAAAATTATTCCACGTGCGGGTTTTGGTCATGAATATTTTGAAGAAATATTATCTAAACTTGTCTACAAGTATCTGGGAATTCTGAGGGTGGGGGGCTGTTTGCACCAATTATGCAGATCCTTGCTGCAGGAAGACTAACTTGACCATATGTGTGTTATGAGGCATTCTTCAGATTCATGGCATCGCTGAAGAAAAGCTATTAGCAATGGAGACTGGAAGAGCTCTAGCTTGTTCCAGGGACTAGTGAGTATGGAATCCTTACAAGTAATGTTCAACAGTCATTGGTTGGATAAAATTCTATGCCACAGAAATTCATGAGGGAACCCCAATATTTAAAGCTAAATTGATGTATTACTCCGCCATTTTGTAATCAATGGAGGGAATGCACTACACCAAATTGACACTTTTGTAACAACTCTCAAAACAATATCACTTTTGAGATGTTACAATCCACCAAACAATTTTAAGTCAGAACTAAATTTAGTCAAAAAAATGAAAAACAATAACACAAAAAAATGATACAATAAGTTGAATCACCATGAATAGTATCACTTTTATAGCCATACTCTTCATTAGGGGTGGGCACGGGACGGGATGGGACGAGATATACCCATCCCTATCCCATCCCGTTCATACGGGATCGGGACGGGACGGGATGGGAAAAACCCCATCCCGACCTCGTCCCATCCCAAACGGGTTCGGGACGGGACGGGACGGGACGGGATCAGCGTGCCATCCAAAAAATGAAGATTTAATTGATTTTGCCAATTGTCCAAAAAATGGGAAAAATGAAGCAACATCCAAAAAATGAATTGTTACATAAACCAAACAGCATAACTGCTGAATTGCTAGGCAGCATAACTGCTGAAAATGGGCAAAGTTTCTAGTGATCTATTTCTGGATCTGTGAATGCCTAAATAAAAGTTTGATCTGTATATCTATCACTGGGTTCCCGAATAGGATTTGATTTCCTGTGCACGATAAAATCACATAGAACTTTTAGCTCAATTACAATAAGAGGGCTAGTAACAACTGGAACAGATTCAATCAAAGAAAAACAAACGATAAAATCACATAGAACTTTTAGCTGAATTACAATAAGAAGGCTAGTAACAACTGGAACAGATTCAATCAAAGAAAAACAATCGTTGCAAATGTATTATCAGTAATATTCAACAAGATATCCTATCAACAGTTGGTGACTGACTGCTTATGATCTCTACGGTTTCAACCATACAGAAGTTACTTGGCTGGGCCAAATGAAAGGGAAACATACCATCTCCAATTCGGTAATGCAACCGACTATCACATGTGTCGAGCCTGAAGTTGACTTTAGCAAGCTTGGCAGCCTTATGCATCTATAAGAGAAAGAAAAAAATGCCATTTCCTATAATTCCGAGTCAGAAATTCATGAATAAATTTTGTAACTCCTGTTAATGTTCTCAAATGTTTGTTTCGCCAGAGCAAATTGTATGTTCAAAATGTGAATCTCCGCCACCTATTTACAGATAATCCCCAAGCCTCCAATGGTTCTGTTTTAGCAGTCAACCATGCATTCCAAATGCCACATTCTTCATTCCTAGGTTGAGTGGAGAATGGTCATGTGAAAATGGGCAAAGTTTCTAGTGATCTATTTCTGGATCTGTGAATTGCAGACTTAGGCAGCATAACTGAATTGCTAGGCAGCAGTGGCAGACTTAGGTAGCATAACTGAATTGCTGCAGGCAGCATAACTGAATTGCTAGGCAGCATAACTGCTGAATTGCAGACTTAGGCAGCATAACTGCTGCATCACCGCTATTCTGCTAATGAACTATTGTGGTCATGCTAAACATTACAAGGTTATTTTCAATAAAATGAAAGAAATTTCAGTGAAGAAGTTATTAAAAAAAATATATAGAATTTGGGCTTGGGACAAAATTTTTTGTAGGTAATAACATAACTTTCTAAAATCAAGAACACATATAAAAGGAAGAATATCTTGAATGTACATATTTATTTTCATTAGTTCGGGACGGGACGGGATTGGCGGGATTGAAAATTTTCATCCCATCCCATCCCATTCTAGATCGGGACGGGACGGGATCGGGATGAAATTATTCAATCCCATTAAGACCCGGAAAAATCGGGACGGGACGGGACGGGATCGGGACGGGACGGGACGGGATCGGGACGGGAACGGGATCGCGGGATGGGATGCCCACCCCTACTCTTCATGGTGATATGTATCATTTTGTTTATGAAAATGTGTGAAATTGTTAGGTGGATTGTTACACTTCAAAAGTGATATTGTTTTGGAGTTGTTACAAAAATGTTAATTTGGTGTAGTGATGGAAGTCCCATAAATATGGGAATCACACTCCTTAGTCCCCCAAGGCATATAATTCTCATGTTCATGAGACTTTCATTCTCACCATTGATCACAAAATCTAATGGTAGATGTGGAGTAATACATCAATTTAGCCTTAAATATTGGGACCCCCTCATGAATTTTCATGTCATAGAATTCCATGCAACCAAACACACCCTCAGTTTTTAATATGTACATGTAACAGTGATTAGGGAAGAAATTGATGATCATAAGAGCATGCATGCTTCTAGATGTTTTTCAACTGTTCATATTTTCTAGACGTACTCTCAAGAAAAAACTCACTTCCAATTTCACAAGTTCAACTTATCGCTCTCTAGTGCTGGTAGGGCAAAACTGTTTGTAACAATAATTCAACACAATCACCAAATTTTAAATTTCCATGAGAAAAGCAAGCACCAAAACATTAAGGCTGTGTTTAGTTGCATGAAATCTTATGTCATAGAAATCTATGAGGGGACCCCTACATTTTAAGCTAAATTGATGTATCACTTCACATCCACTATTTGATTTTGTGATAAATTGTGAGAATGGAAGTCCCATATACATGGGAATCACATGCCTTGGGGGACCAAGGAGTAGGATTCTCATGTCCATGGGACTTCCAGTCCCACCATTGATCACAAAATCAAATGGTGGTCAAATAGTGGATGTGGAGTTTAGCCCAAAATGTAAGGATCCCCTCATGAATTTCCATTTTCAAAAGGGAACATTGAGTTTTGAGACCATTAGGAAAGTCTTGAAAGGCCTCTGACCTTGATTTTCCTAACCAACGGTACTAATCCTGACACCATGCAACCAAACACACCCTAAGTGTCACTTCATTGAACATTGGGCCAGGGATGGAGAAATTGTTGTGAAGCATTGCAATTGCTCAAGCTTCATTTTTGAAAATCTAGATTAAGAGACATTGTTACAAGAACAAGGTAATTGTCTCGACTCATTTGGGCGTGGGAACAGGAGTCCTTGAAGTTGATTCATTTATGTGATCCAACTAGTGTTTGTACATAGGAAACTTAATATCTTAATGACTGTAAAACAATCAATGCATACCTATTGCCAAGGGTTTCATGCAAGTTGATGATAATTTCCTCTTCTTCTTGGGTGTAGTTTCCTCGTCTAATATTAGGTCGCAAGTAATTCATCCATCTGAATCTGCAACTCTTACCACACCTAGATAGACCTGCACAAGTAAACAAATCGATTAGACTAGAAATAGATGAACTTGTTAAGCAGCTTAACAGTGATAATCTATATAAATAGTGCATTTGTTATGAGCAGATCCAACCCAATTCATTGATCTAACCGAAACATTGAATTGTCCCTGAAATTATCCATGAAGAAACCCTAGGTTAAGATCATCTCAATATGCTACATGGAAAAGAACATCCAGAATGTTTCAAAAGATAATAGGCTTGTCTAAATGACATGGTCTGTTCCCTCTTTTTTTAACCCGTTTATATTATGTTCAACTTTTTTTTTTTGCTCGGATGAGATATCCTATTATAAATGGATAAATATCTTATTATAAATACCTTTTCTAATTAATGAAACAACCACCAAAGAATGTTTTTCTTAACATGTAATTATTAGTCTTCAAAAATATCAAAATCATATTTTATAGAATTCAATCCATCAGAAAGGCTTTTTCGAGAGTGTTAATAGAACATTTTTTTAACAATATGAGAATTAGGTTCCCAGATGCGCATGAGATATAGGAGTTTGACTTTTTAGGGGAGTACGAAGTGCGATTTTTTTTTTTTTTCATTCATATAAAGGAATTCGAGCGTCATCTACAACATTAGTTTCTCTATTTTCTTTCTCGTCTTCTCCTATGTTCACATAAAATCAACCAAGGAATTTTATTATATATATATAATTTTAATTTTAATTTATTTTATTTGGTGGGAGGGGTGAGCAATTTTATCCCTTAATTTAGCTAATGTAACACACAGTGACTTCTATTTTATCCCTTAATTTAGCTAATGTTAACAAGTTTGCATATTCTACCCGTACAAATTATATAAATTCCGGATAAATGTATTATACTTGGGGCAGTAAGTTGGGTTGGAGAATCAAAAAATTCGATTTTTGATAATTCTGAAAATATTCGGAACAACATTTGAATGTCTTTGATTATCCGATTCTGATCCGAATAATTTCGAAACTCGCCGAAATATTCTGATTCAAAAAAATTCAAGATTTTCTTAAATAAATAACATTTCATATCATCATCATCATTATCAAAGCCCATTCCGGAGATAAATAACATTTCATATATTATAGTGAAAAGTATA
Source organism: Berberis thunbergii (assembly GCA_003290165.1). NCBI lineage: Eukaryota > Viridiplantae > Streptophyta > Magnoliopsida > Ranunculales > Berberidaceae > Berberis > Berberis thunbergii. Next base: position 77,400 of record QNQO01010599.1, read on the forward strand.
ACTATATCTTTGTATTGTTATTATATTAATAAAGTAAAATTATATATTATAATTTACAAATTGATAAATATATGTTTGCATTTGTCATCATACAAATAAAATAAGATCACATACAAAATCATTTGTAAGTTGTAGTTAACTGTTCTTTTTTTTCCTACTGCTCACATTAGTTAATGCATAATAGAGTTTGACTTTGAGACATGACTATTTTAAACTTTAATTGAATCTAACTCCCATTTTCCTAAAATTCAATTCCAATTTTTTTTCTAAAAAAACCTTCGAAATTCTGAAAAGTAAAATTCCAAAGTTTTCTGAAAATTTTGATTGAAAATTTTCGATTCTAAAATTTTGGAATAGAAATTGGAAAGAAAACTCATTTTCGAAAAAATTTGGAACGAAATTTGGAAGGCCTGTTTCCGATCCGATTCATCCAAAGAACCCTAATTACTTTGTCATTTTGCCAACGGGTGTTAGCTGACAAGATTTGCAGTAGGTATTGCAAGTCCAAGGTTTTGTAAAAGGCATTTAATGATTTTTAGGGTGTTTTTGGTTGCATGGAGTTCAATGTCATAAGAATCCATGAAGGGACCCTTGCATTTTAGGCTAAATTGATGTATCACTTCATATCAACATTTTGATTTTGTAATCAATTGTGGTAATGAAAATCCCATGAACATGAGAATCATATTCCTTGGACGTTCCTCCAAGGCATGTGATTCTCATGTTCATGAGACTTTTATTCCTACCATTGATCATAAAATCAAATGGTGGTTGTAGAGTGATATATCAATTTAGCATTAATTGTAGGGGTCCCCTCACTACAAAAAAAATCGAAATCAGCAACGGCTAAAAACCGTCGCTGATTGAGCTAAAACCGTAGCTAAAAGGCATCAGCGGTGGCACAACAACCGTCGCTATCCCGTAGCCACATTTATCATCGCTATTTGATTCAACGACGGCAAAATAGCCGTGGCTAATTAGCCACGGGATAAAACCGGCGCTAAAGTGTAAAACATCCGTGGCTAACTGATTTTTTTTTTTAAAAATTAATATTTTTTAATATTAGAAAACGGCAATTTGGCCGTGGCTAACAAATTTTATAAAAAAAATTTAACATTATTTTTATATTAGCAACGACATTTTGGCCGTGGCAAACAAATTTTTTTTAAAAAAATTTAACATTATTTTTATATAAGCGACGGCAATTTGTCGTGGCTAACTGATTTTTTTGAAAAAAAATTTAACATTATTTTTATATTAGCAACGGCATTTTAGCCGTAGCTAACTGATTTTTTTTTAAAAAAAATTAATATTATTTTTAAATTAGCCACGCCATTTTGATTTTTTTTAAATTTAACATTATTTTTTATTTTAGCGACGGGCATTTTGCCGTTGCTAAACGGTTTTTTTTTTAAATTTACATTATTTTTATATTGCCGTCGCTAAATGGTTTTTTTTTAAATATATATAAGATCAAATTTCTCTGAGATCTGAGATTTCTCCGAGATCTCTGAGATTTAAAAAAAATAATATATATATATATATATATATATATCGGAGATCTCTCCGAGATCTGATATTTCAGATCTCGAGAACTCAGATCTTTGAGATTCCCTCTGATCTCAGATCTCCGAGAGAAAGGCAGCGGATGAAGGGGGGAAGAGAGAGGCGGCTGGGATCGGTGTCGAGGGAGGCGGCCGGGATCGGTGTCGAGGAAGCGGTGGACTTCTCCTCAGTGGGTTTCTTCTCTGGAAGATGAGAGAAAATTTTTGTTTAAGTTGGTTTGTAGAAAAAATTGAAATTTATATAGAGAAAGGTAATTTAAGGGGATTGGTTGTGTTAGTTTCACGCGGATCGATGACGTGGTTTAGTTTAGTGCGCTGGATTTAACTAAATTTTTGGGTGTTATTAATGGTTGAGATGAGATTTCATGCAGATCGGTGATATTTTTTTTAAAACCAATTAGCGACGGCCTATTTGCCGTCGCTAACCTCTTTAATTTTTTTTAAACCAATTAGCGACGGCCTACTTGCCGTCGCTAACCTCTTTAATGTTTTTTTTTTAAACCAATTAGCGACGGCCGAATTGTCGTCGCTTACCTCTTTAGTGTTTTTTTAAAACCAATTAGCGACGGCAATTAGGCCGTCGCTAACCTCTTTAGTGTTTTTTTTTAAATCAATTAGCGACAGCAATTAGACCGTCGCTAACCTCTTTACTATTTTTTTTAAAACTAATTAGCGACGGCCTACTTGCCGTCGCTAACCTCTTTACTGTTTTTTTTAAACCAATTAGCGACGGCCTACTTGCCGTCGCTAACCTCTTTAGTGTTTTTTTTTTAAACCAAACCTCTTTGATCTGATCTGATCATCTTTGATCTGATCTGATCTTATTTGATATTCTATGATCTTCTTTAAACTTCTTCAATCTTCTTTGATATTCTTTGATCTGATCTTCTTTGATTTTCTCTGATCTTCTTTAAATTTCTTTGATCTTCTTTGATTTTTTTTTTATCTTGATATTCTTTGATTTGATATTCTCTGATCTTCTTTGATTTTTTTTTATCTGATCTTCTTTGGTCTTATTTGATCTAATCTTCTTTGATTTGATCTGATCTGATCTTCTTTGATCTTCTTTGAACTTCTTTGATTTTCTTTGATCTTTTTTTATCTGATCTTCTTTGATCTTCTTTGGTCTTCTTTGATCTTCTTCGAATTTATTTGATATTCTTTGATCTGATCTTCCTTGATCTTCTCTGATCTTCTTTTATCTTTTTTGATCTGATCTTCTTTGAACTTCTTTGATCTTTTTTTATCTGATCTTCTTTGGTCTTCTTTGATCTGATCTTCTTTAATCTGATCTTTTTTTATCTAATCTTCTTTGGTCTTCTTTGATCTTATTTGATCTGATATTCTTTGATCTTCTTTGATCTGATCTGATCTTATTTGATCTGTTCTTCTTTGACATAATCTTCTTTAATCTACTTTTAACTTCTTTGATCTGATCTGATCTGATTTAATCTAATCTCTTATTTTACTTTTAACTTCTTTGATCTTCTTTGATCTGATCTTTTTTTTTATCTTCTTTGATCTAATCTTCTTTGATCTACTTTTAACTTCTTTGATCTGATCTGATCTAATTTTCTTTGATCTTCTTTTAACTTCTTTGATCTGATATTCCTTGATCTTCTTTGATTTGATCTGATCTGATTTTCTTTGATCTAATCTGATTTTCTTTGATCTACTTTGATCTAATCTTCTTTGATATTCTTTTAACTTCTTTGATCTAATCTTCTTTTATCTTCTATGATCTTCTTTGATCTGATCTGATCTTCTTTGATCTTCTTAGATCTTCTTTGATCTGATCTTTTTTGATCTGATCTTCTTTGATCTGATCTGATCTTCTCTGATCTTTTTTGAATTTCTTTGATATGATCTTCTTTGATAATCTTTTATCTGATCTGATCTTCTTTGAATTTATTTGATCTGATCTTATCTTTTTTAATCTTCTTTGATCTCATCTTCTTTGATCTGATCTCATTTTTTTTATCTGATCTTCTTTTATCTTCTTTGATCTGATCTGATTATTTTTTATCTGATCTTCTTTTTATTCAAAAATGTGTTATTGGAGATTTTATCCAGTTTATAAATATATATAGTGATTTTGCTTTATATAATTAAAATAAAAATTCACATTTAGCTACGGTATTTTGACCGTAGCTAACAAAAAAATAATTTGTAAACATTAGCTACGGCCCTAGTGCCGTCGCTATATTGTTTTCTTAAATTTTTTTAAAAAAAAATGACATTAGCTACTGTATTTGGACCGTGGCTAACAAAAAAAAAATTTGTAAACATTAGCTACGCCCTTAGTGTCGTCGCTAATATAAAAATTTTAATATAAAAAAAAAGTTTCATTGACGGGATTCGAACCCGAGTCGCTTAGGTGAAAACTAAGTCTCCTAACCGAGCTGGACGAAAATGTGTTATTGGTGATTTTATCCAGTTTATAAATATATCGCGATTTTGCTTTATATAATTAAAAAAAAAACTCACATTTAGCTACGGTATTTTGACCGTAGCTAACAAAAAAAAAATTGTAAACATTAGCTACGACCCTATATACAAATTTTAATATAAAAAAAAAGTTTCATTGGCGAGATTCAAACCCGGGTCGTCTAGGTGAAAACTAGGTCTTCTATTGGGCTGGACGGAAATGTGTTATTGTTGATTTTATCCAGTTTCTAAATCTATAGCGATTTTGCTTTATATAATTTAAAAAAAAATTCACATTTAGCTACGGTATTTTGACCGTAGCTAACAAATTTTTTTTTTTGTAAACATTAGCTACGGCCCCAGTGCCGTCGCTATATTGTTTTCTTAAATTTTTATTTTTTTTAAAATGACATTAGCTACGGTATTTGGACCGTGGCTAACAAAAAAATTTGTAAACATTAGCTACGACCCTAGTGTCGTCGCTATATTGATTTCTTATAATTTTTTCTTTAAAAATCACAAAAACATTTCTAAACATTAGCTACGGCTGTATTGCCGTCGCCGTTGTTTTGTTATATTTTTTTTTAAAAAATCACATTAGCGACGGTATGTGGATCGTAGCTAACAATTTTTTTTTTCTAAACCTTAGCTACGGCCCCAGTGCCGTCGCTAAGTTGTTTTGTTATATTTTTTTTAAAAAAATCACATTAGCTACGGCCCGCGTGCCGTCGCTAAGGTGTTTTCCTATAATTTTTTTTTAAAAAAAAATCACAAAAACATTAGCTACGGCTGTATTGCCGTCACTAAGTTGTTTTGTTATATTTTTTTTAAATAAAAATCACATTAGCTACGGCCATCCTGCCGTCGCTAAGGTGTTTTCCTATAATTTTTTTTTTAAAATCACAAAAACATTTCAAAACATTAGCTACGGCTGTATTGCCGTCGCTAAGTTGTTTTGTTATATTTAAAAAAAAAAAAATCACATTAGCGATGGTATGTGGACCGTAGCTAACAAAAAATTTTTATAAACCTTAGCTACAGCCAAAGTGCCGTCGCTAAGTTGTTTTGTTATATTTAAAAAAAAAAATCACATTAGCTACGGTATTTTGACCGTAGCTAACAAAAAAATTTCTAAACATTAGCTACGGTCCGAATGCCGTCGCTAATCCTCATATTAGCGACGGTTATTTTAATTTATGTACCGAAACCGTGGCAGAAACTATAGCGACGGTTTAATGCCGTCGCAAACCGTTTAAATAGCGACGGTTTTTTAAAACCGTCGCTAATTTCCGTAGCTAATTTTGGTTTTTTTTGTAGTGCCTTATGGATTCTCATGGTATAGGATTTCGTGCAACCAACACACCCATGAGGAGACTCCTATATTTTAGGCTAAATTGATATATCACTCCACATCCATCATTTGATTTTGTGATCCATGGTGAGAATGGAAGTCCCATGAACATGAGAAATTCACTCCTTGGTCCCCCAAGGCATGTGATTCTTATGTTCATAAGACTTTCATTCCCACCATTGAATACAAAACCAAATAGTACACGTGGAGTTATACCTCAAATTAACTTAAAATATATGAGTCCTTTAATGAATTTCTATGGCATAGAATTTCAGGCAACCTAACACACCCTTAGATCTCACCCTTTCAAAATAATAATATGCGAATATTTGACTTCAAACGAATAATGCTTGTACTATTTTTTATTTTTTTATACAAATAATACTCCATCATGGTTCTGCTTAATTTCTTAAAATGTTATAATCAAATTAATAAAAGGGAAAAAAATTGTATAGCCAACTTATTAATCATTTGAGGAGACTAATGTATAAAATCTTTGTCTGAGTTGAAAACTAGAACCTCCGCTACTTTATCATCACTAGAAGAATTTAGTATTTGATGTGAATAAGTTTAATTAAACTTATATCCAATGTTTTCAGTGTGAAACCTCGATATTACACGAGTATATTTCTTCATCTACTATTATCATCATTCGTTCTCTGACCAATTATTTGAGTAAACTCAATAATACAAGTATTGGTTGATACTCGAACAATATTTGACGTAGCAAATTATTTTCATATGCGGAATTGGTAATTATATTGGCAAGACGATCACTTATTCCACAACTTGCAAACGATATCATTGTACTCGACTCACGACAGTGAAAGAGGTGCCAAGGGAGTTACGTACACCACAAGACGTGCAAAATACTAGATTGCACTCTATGCCCTCCAGGAAAAAAGAAAAGTGAGAGACTTGTGTTATTAATTTTAAAGTTGGAAGAAGAAAAAAAAGGCCCAAATGACCACTATTATTGAAATTAAGTGTACTGACAAAAAGTTCCCTGAGGATTATGTAAAAAACTAACGACATAGGTTTAGATTCAAAAGTGTTAAAGTGATTTAGGAATGCAGCTTAATTACACTAAAAGTAGGATGTAAATGTAGACCTATATCATCTTTTAAAAGTTTAATGCAGAGCTACTAATATTATTATCTATAAAGAAGTTATTCGTTGAGGAACCCGGAGTATAAAAAGTTAGTCAACTTTTCTTGTTGAGTGAAATATGACACAAATTGAGCCCTCATACCTTATTTCTTTTGTTGGTTGACTATTTTTCATGGAAAATGAAATTCAATTTTTATGTCAAATGGTTTTTTGTTGTTTGACTCTATATTTAACGATAGAAAAAGAATTCTACAAGTGGCTAGTTTTTTCATCTCTCATTAAAACAAAAATCTATGGTCTACCCCTCGGAACTGATTTCGTAGAAATGGTTTTGGTTCCCATGTCTATTTTCTATCCAGCAAAAACAGACCCTTAATTTTAATGATTTCTCACTTTATTACCAAAATGATTAGCTTCAACGATTTAAGTCCAAATTGAGTCGAATAAGTTCAAAATGCCACATTAGGTAAGGAAATGGTTGTGGATTGGATTGGTATGCCTTCCTAATAATTAGTCAACTCAAACAAACCGACCCTTGAATCTGATTCATTGAAGCATCAATCAAATTGCAGGCTCAACCTAGTCTTCTAAGAATGATGACTTAACTTGTTTAAACTATTTAAACAATCAAATAATTAAGACTTTCACTAATTAATTGATCGAATCAGACAGTATTTAACAAGTACAATATTTTCAAGTCGGTTTCTTTCATTGTGTTTTTTTAGTGGCAACGAATATTTCACACAATCATAAGTACTTTTTTCACACAATTTTACTTTCCTATACCACCTATTTTCTTTTCCACACCAACTATATAAACAAAAAATTAATATTTTTCCCCTCTCCATTCAAATCGAAACGCGATTTCTCCTTCAAACGCAATTTCTCCTTCACCCATTCAAGACAAATGTGCACAACTTTAGTAAAATGACCATAACTTGCTCATTTCAAAACATTTTCAAATGATTCAAATTGTGTTTATTAGATAACTCAGAGTACTACAATTTCCATGTTTTGATGAGCTTAAAAATCGATCTCGATCAAGCATATAAGTTTTTCGAAAGTCAGGGACAGTATCCCATTTTCATTGCGTGATAGATTTGTGTGACTTTAGTAAAATGATCATAATTTGCTCATTTCAAAACATTTTCAAGTAATTCAAATTGTGTTTATTAAATAACTGAAAGTACTACAATTTTCGTGATTTGATGAACTTGAGAATCAGTCTCAATTGAGAGTTGAAATTGGTCGAAAATTATCATGTTTTGCATTCTTTTCATTTTGTGTTTGGGTTTCTGTGTTAAGATATGCATATTTATTGGTGGTGTGAGTAAGTAAGAAAAAAAAAATTTTAATAGTGGTGTGAAAAAGCGCTTTTGGCGGTTTAGAGTAGTCGTTGCCTTTTTCATTCCTCTTTCATTTACAGTCACGTGTCCAGACTATAGTCAATGAAGAAAAACGACTTGGCGTCCAGACTCCATAGATGACCAACATGGAAGAAGCTTTCTTGATCGAAGAAGCCCCATCGGGTCGCACAATTTCTCGAGGTCATGAGGGTGATCTCAATACTCTAAACCATAATATTGTTTACTTACAATGTATTTAGTGGGTCAGCCATTTGAACGAGGTAGTTTTAAGTCTGAACAATGAGAAAAATGAACATCAAAACTATGCAAATTCTAGACGTCATTGCTGAGACACAGATAAAGACAAAACATATGTAAGCAATCTAAATTACAATTGACAAATTAGGAATTCCATCTAGAGTATTATTAATAGGAAAATTATTGGTGCAACTTCGGCAAGCCAACCCGAATTCAACCCACCAACCTGTCTGACGATTTTGGCCCATAGTTTATTGCATTAACTAGGACAGTCCATGGTTTAGGGAATAAAATTATCGTAATTTGGGTAGCCTTTCGGATAGGCCTTGATAACCCAAGAACAAAACAACAAGAAATTTAAACTTGGGCTGTCTCATCATCCTATTAGGTTGATGAACCTTTCCCAGTAGCGTTCCATTTCCAACAGATGGGTCAGATTGAATCCCAACAGGTTGAGGCACACATTACACTGGTGGAACCTCCTATGCTTTGTGCCATGGCCTCCCTTGTCATAAAGAACGTCTTCCAAATCTTCTTCTTGTTGCAAAACTCTGTAATGTGATTTACTGATATGTCACCAAGTGTGCCATGCAAGCTAAAGATGGTTTCCTCTTCTTCTATGAAGTAGTTTCCCCCTTAGTATTAGGCGGTGCTCTGCAACAGATCAGTTCACGCTAACCATCTAAATGAAGTTATTAAAATTTTGCTTCATGAGAAGGTAAGGTGTGCAAGCTAATTACATTAAAATTGTGTAAAACGATGAATGTTTTCGTTTCTTTATTTTTATCATCTTAGTTCCAATGCAGAAAAACAAACTCAGCTGTTACTGTAGTTCATAAAATGCACAAGCTTATCACGTTGTAATCAATCCTAAAATGTGAAATGCCCTGGACAAACTACCCAAGGAATCTTTGTTGAAAACATCATCTTCTAGTGATGATTAAAATTTTCTTACTTTAAATTAATTAATTAATTTAAAAAAAATATATTCAAGATAATCAATGATATGCAATAGGGCACACTTGGAATCTGCAAGCAAATAACTGGGGAAATGTCCTCAGGCAGTAAAGGGCGGCATTCTTAGTTCTCTCTCACTGATAATGATTTTGAATGAACTTCTTTCCCCTCCCCCACCTTCCCTTCATCCTCCTCCATTACCACCTGACCTCATCCTATATCTCTCTCCTCACCTCATCGTCTGTATTCATCTTCTTCATTTTCAGCTGATGAAGATATGCCTATAAATGGTATCCTCGCAACCCTCTTCATATCGAGACAAACTTTTAGCTGACGCCTGCTCCTCCATGTGGGACGTTTTCTCTCCTTTATTGGAAGGGGATCAGGCCAAATGTTTGTCTCCGTCTTCCCCTTGTATGCCTCCTTCTACATCGATTCTTGTTCCAACGTCATGTTTCATTTCTTCCTTCCATCAAAGCTAAACCTCCTTTTGTGGCAATCAGCTAAAGTGGTTGGTTGTCAAGTACCATATCTTATATCTAAACATCACATGCTTTCTCTTCTTCGTCTATCCCATCCACCTATAGTCATTGACCTGGGTAATGGTTATTTCATTCACAAATTTCACTAAGAGTCTGATTACCTTCATTGTCTTAGTGCAGAGCCATGGATCATATCTAATCACTGCATCAAAAATGGAAACCCGATTTTCGACCTACTGATGATACTCCCTTGACAACGGTTTTTTGGATTCAATTACCTTCCCTCCCCATTGTATACTATCACTCAATGCCGTATTTCATATCGCTCAAACTCTGAGCCGACCCATTAAAATCGATCCCACTACTCATATGCCACTCTTCAGGAACAATTTGCTTGAGTATGTCTTGAGATTAAATTGAGCCAGCCATTACCTTCTCATCTTTGGATTAAGAACTTTCTGAACCAATAGTTTATGAACGCCTCTATCAAAATTTTCTCTTGTGGCCGCATTGAGCTTCGGCTCCAATTTTTTCCCTTGCATAAATCATTCATCTACTTCTCATATAAATGATTTCGCTCATACATCTGCTGCCCCGACAGTGACCTTCTTCTCCGGTTGGTCTGGGACCATGGATGTTGGCACAACCTTGTCATCCTCACCCTCAAAAGTCAAAGACAGCATGAACCTTCCCATGCAACATCTTTGCCTCCACATTGTTATAATCACAGCCATGTATATCCATCATCCACACCCTCCTATGTTCAAGGAACTCCTACATCCACTTTTCAACAGAACGGTCATTCTGATCCTTGCCCCCTTTATCCTTTATCCCCATCTACAAGTGGGGGCATCCTTGGTCCTCCAGCGGCAATCAAAATGGATGCTACCCCCTTTTCTTCTCTTCTATCATATTCCCTTGATCCTTCAAATCAAAGTGACTGATCTAATGATCATCTTTCTGATCTCTTTAACATGGCCACATCTCTTGCCATGCATCTTCTTACGTGTCTTGAGTCGGCATCCACGTTCTCAAATTCATCTTGTGCTTCCTTTTACTTCCCCGTATATTCGAATTTACCATCTTACATGTACCCAAGTAATACTTATACCTTCATTCGGCTGCCCATATGGGCATACCTTCTATCTTCACGTCCTTCGCCCTCTTTTCAACAAGACCCATCTCTCCCCTACTCACCATCTCCAAAACCCATCACCTGATCCTTGTCCCTCTCATCGTGATCCTACCTTGTTCTCATCTTATTATACTACTATTTCTTTACCATCCATTCCAGTCATTCTTTCATTCCCACCTGAATACTTTACAGATTATGGCTTTGTTTAGTTACTCGAGCAGGAACAACTCCTCAACGAGTGGCAACTCAGCAAGTAACTCCAGTGGCAGGAGTTACTTCTGACCTCCTCACCTTCGCTGACCCTCATTTTCACTACGAATCACATCCACAATCTCCACAAAAAAATTTGGTTCCCATCTTTGGTTGCTTCCACTCAGCAACCATTATCGACTTTAGAAACATGGAAAACCACTACCTTTACCCAAGGGGGTCTTTTGTTTACCATCTCGACGACCTTTACTACATCGACCACCCCCACCCCCCGCCAATTCTTCTTCTCAAACATCCCTAAAATCTATGTCGTCAGGGGCTCTATTGTGACTCTGCTAAGGCTCTAAACGGCTCCAATTTTTGTTTAAAGCATTTCTCCCTAGGGTTGGCAATGGGACGGATACCTGCCCTGCTCCGAATGGGGCAGATTTGGGTTTGCATTAACGGATTTCTGGGCGGACTCGGAGATCTAAATTATATCATGTCACGAATTTTGGACGGATACGGATTTGACCATATCCGCCCCACGGATATCCGTTTATATAGGTTTTATTATTAAAATACCCTTGTCACATAAAAACCCTAAATCCTATCCCTAATTCCCTACTCTCCCTTTTTTCTCTTCATCACATTATGGGAACTCCACAAGGAATAAACAATGTACGACAATACTCTCTACATATACATCGCTTTCAAGCAAGGATGAAGCAAAATTCACTCAAGGTTCTTTAAAGCTAAATTCATTCAAGGTGCCTTTTTTTCCAAATACCTCTCCAACCTCCGAATCTCTTACTTCTAGTGATCCATCCAACTACTTTTGTTACTGATTTGCTGAAGTGGGTCACTTCTAAAATGGGGAAAAATCAAGCTTACAAAGCTATGCAGAAGGCGAGGTTGGGTTCAAGCTCAATCGGCCAAACGAGGTTGAATGCGGAATGGATTGTACCTTTTCATACCACACCTTCTATTGTTGTTATTCTCTTGTGGATTTCACTCAATGTTCTATTTAATTGTCTGTAGAAATTTCATGGGTCAAAATATTTTTAAACGGTCGATCGAGCGAAGCGGGATGGATATCCACAATCCTTGACGGAGAGGGGATTGTTTTAATAAAAAAAAGTTTAATTGGTTATTCGAGGAGGATTCAGGAATCTGCGATCCCTGGAGGAGCGTGGATGGATTTGCCCAAATCCGCCTCGTCGCCATCTCTACTCCCAACATTAGTGTCGCAACACTAATCTAGGTGAGGGCTACCACACTCAAATCGCTAGTCCTTAAAAAATGCTCCATGGCAACACCTCACCTTTCCAAGGCTCTAGTGGCTGACCTTAGAGCGTTACACCCTGCCTCGCACCTGAAAACATAGCCATCAATAAATTTATCCTTAGGCTCAATGTCAAAGTCATCGACTATCTGCTCCCTATTTCCTCGCATGTATCCAAGTTCAACCTATGGGAAAAGAGCATATGCAACCTCAATCTTGCCACTTCCAAACGCTCTCAAGCCAAGAGGGTGCTTGTCCGTACATGGGTTGCATCTTTCGTTTCAAAGGGATTAGAGTGTATTCAACAATGTAAGCCAAATGTTAATTTGACAAAATTTCACTGAGTTCATTCCTTAATCCTTTATGTTCAAGTATTAGATTTTTTTTCCAATCTTTTCCAAAGGTTAGATTCGTTCGAAGAATAAGAACAAACTTGAGCATTAAAAGCTGATTAATCTTGTGCATGCACAATACAAGAAGTTGAAACTCCACTGTGAAAAGCGGTGCACACATGGAAGGGAACTTAATCCTATAGAAGAATTGAAGGCATTCATTGAGGATTGCGAGAATGGCCAGCTCCACTTGGTACAGGAGCTAATCTTGTTGGATACACGGGCATCACTTATAGAAAGAGCTTGAGGAGATTCTGCGAGATGTGCCCCAATCTCCTAGCCAAGGCAAAAGACAAAACAAGAGGAAACGTACATCTACATCTACAATTTCATCCCAAGAGAAGAGGCGAGCACTTCTAAATGCGTCCAATGTTGTTAAGGTGGACGCCAAGGCGTGCCTCGTGGCGTTTTGGCAAAGAGACGCCTCAAAATGATGCAAGGCGGAGCGGTGAAGGCTATTGTTGTTGTTGTGTGTGTTCTTCTCCTTCTAATCAGGTTTCTCTTCTTCAAATTAGGTGTTGCTTCTTTCATATCAAGATGTTTCCTCTCTTCTTCTTCCTCCATCCTCTTCTTCTTCCCTCTCATTCCTGTGTTTTTTTTATATGATCTGTTCTGCAGCTTCTGCTATGTTTTTTTTACATGATCTGTTCTACTGCCTTTTTTTTATATGATCCGTTCTCCTTTTTTATATCATCTGGTCTAGTCCTTTTTTTAATGATCTGTTTTTTGTATATGATCTGTTCTGCTCCTTTTTTTATATGATCTGTTCTGTTGCGTTTTTTTCTCCACAATAAACAATAATAAGTAATATTTCAGTGTATGGATCGTAATATTTTAGCATATGGATCGAAATTTGGTGCAAATTTCCAAAATTAAACCAATGAGACTTGTTGGGCGATGCCTCACCAAATTGCAATTTTCCAAACACTGTTTCAAATTCAACCATTAATTTCTCAACACTGTTTCAAATTTTCAAAGTTAAACCAATGAGAAGTTGATGAACTAGTTTACATTATGCTTTGATGTTTTTCTTGTTTGTTTCTTTTTTAGTGATTTAGTGGATAGACAACACTTATGTAGTGCATCTTTTTGCTATTCTATGCAACTTTATTATGTTTCTATTTCAATTCTAAATAGTTGTATGACTTTTTGTACATATTGGCATATGCAAGTTATCAAAATGATGATGAATATTACTTATTTAAATGTTTTTCAATTTATTATAATAAAACTCTTTAAAAAATGTTAAAGACCGCCTCGCCTCTAAGGCTTTTTCAAGCTCATCCGCCTCAACGCCTTAACTACACTGGATGTGTCGTCTATAAGGGAGATGGATCGTGAGTTTGAAGTTGAGCCACCCCAACAATTTGATGGTGAAGCTAAAGAAGATGATGGACTCGATTCTAGGGATGATGAGGACCTTTGAACATTTCATTTTATGTTTAGAATTTCGAGTTTAGACTCTTATGGTTTATGTCATTTGACTTGTTCTTTTGCATGTTTAAAATTAGACTCTTGATTCTTGAGGTTGTTGTTGCTTGTTGGTTTGTTGTCTTTTAATGTTGGATTAATGTTTTGAGTTTCATGTGTTTTACTTTAATTTGTGTTACATTTACTAGTGAAAATAATGTATAATTGTATTGGTATGGTGAAGACGTGAATAGCTAAAATATGTGCTTGATAGGTCTGACTTTGCTAAAGGTCCACCTCCGCTTTCTTCAATCTTTAAGTTGTTAAAGAAAAAAAATCCTTAATTAGAAATACATGAAATTGAATATTATATATAATAGCTTGTAAGTAGAAGTAGAGAGAGGTGGGGTGGGTTCTAGTCTATTGGGAAAAAAATTATAAATAGATTTTTGATTAAAACTTTATTTTATCTCGACCCTAGGTGTACTTCAAGATGGTGTCCATAAGATGACTTAAACACTTGGTTAACTAAGACTTATTTCTGTGTTTGAACCAAGTCAATGAAATAAAATGGGAAAATGTAATTTGAGATGACAAAAATTTAAATGGTTCAAAAGTCAACCTGGTCTTAGAACCCAAACTCAAACCCGGACAAACTCAACCTTGGTACAATGATAGCACCCAAAATCCGTAATAGTAAATAACCAATGGTTGAGCACTTATCCAAATTCTCATATATCACTTTTTTAATCTTTGCCTTTTAATCATTGCCTCCTACTCTTTCCATCCAAGGTGAGTTCTTTCGTTTCTGGACTTTATTTCGTTACTTTCACTATCTTCTCAATGATACTTAGGGAAATTTTCATTTTAATCATGATCCGTCGATTCCCAAATTTTACTCTAAACTTCCAATTTTTCCAAAAGAACATCACACTCATTTTCGAACTTTACCAACGCAAATAAACATCTTTCAGTCATCTTAGAGCAACTTCAAAATGAATTGCCTTTTACTGCTGACTCTTTTGTTTACCAACATGAATCTCAGGTCCAATAACAACTCTTACATCTACTCTCTTTACAAAAAAGCTCGGCGCATATAAACTGGATAAAAAATGGTGATGCCCAAATGGACAACCTTTGGAAATGCCAAACTCCAAACAATGTTTCTTGATTTTATCAGGAACTTTATGTTTGTTGCTACTTTGCCCCTTCCACACCTCTTTGTGTCCTTCTCAGCTACATCTTCTTCATGAGACTTTACCCACGGAAGAAATTCCTCAAGCAATGTGGCAAATCAATTCACGCAAAGCACTCAGACCAGATGGTTTAACTTCCCAATTTTCCAAACATGGATGGCAATTTCTTGGCCCTTCGTGGTTAACACTGTATAGGATTTTCATGCAATACACACTTTTCATTAACTTGTTTCACAGTTTCGATTGTAATGTTTTTATAAGTGTCTCTAACTTACTTGTTGATCACTTATGACCTTTTCTTCAATCCATCATTGCGCCTTGAGACTTTTATTAACGGGCACTTGGCCGCTGAGCATATTCAACTTGTCCAAGGGGTTTTTTTGTTATGTTTTTATCAATCAAACATAGAGCAATATATTGATGAAAGCCAAAGTGACTGAGAAGAACATTGTGCCCAAGAGTTATTTCATATCATCAAACCTACAAAATCTAAACATGGTGTAATGGCCCTGAAACTTGACCTAGATAAAGCTTTCGATGGACTTTTCTTAAGCATGCCTTGCACTTTCGATTTTGTCTGGTTGGTGAGTCGATACCAATGTGCCATAAACATGAAGAAAACGGCACATCATCATCGACTTTTCACCCACGGCAGGGACTTCGCCAGGGCAATCCCTTCTCCCCTTATCTCTTTTTGTTCACCCTGCAATATCTTTTGAATATATTACCTTCATTCATCATCTCCACCTTTGGGTGTCAAATTTAGTCAGCGAGGTCCACGTATCTCTCACTTATTTTATATGCAGACAACTGCTTGTTATTTGTTCAAGCAACCATTGAGGTCGCTCATACCATCAAATAAAATTTGGAACATTTGTCTTGCCACATGCCAAGAAATAAACTTCAACAAATCTAGCATTTACTTCAGCCCGTCCTTGCATCATCGTCACAAGAGTCCCCTCGCTCTGATTTTCAGTATCCCTCATTTATCCACCAAAGACAAGTATTCAGGGGTACTGATCTTGCAAAAATGTGTGGATAAACACTTATATACCTTCCATGACATGGTTGGGCATGTCACTTCTAAACTCAACTCATAGGAAGGTAACTTACTCTCTCAGGCTGGGCGACTCTCACTTATTATAACAAATCTTTCAACTATCCCAGTTTATACCATGTCATCCAATCTATTGCTCGTCCTCTATTACTGATGATTTTGACTTCCATATTCACAAATTTCTTTGGGGCAGCAAATGGAACTATTCTTGAGTTCATCTCATGAATTGGGACATTTGTATTTTTCCTCTTGATCAAGCTGGCTTTAGTATTAAGAAAGCTTATTTCTTAAATCTGGCTACGCTTGCGTCCACTGCTTGGCGTTTCTTGTCCAACTCTTATTGAGTGGAATTACTCTCCAAAAAAACACTTACATTCTGCTAATGTACTTTCTGAGCAACCCCTTCGTATGGGTCTCAGACTTGGAGAAATTTCGTTAAAGGATGTGATCTTCTACCACATGTCCACTATCACATACAGGGGGATTAAAAACCAAATTTTGGAAGTCTCCATGGTTGTTATTATCTGACACATTAATACATCATGTTATACAAGAACCTCCTTTGCCACTGACAATCTTCAGTTCATTCTTGGTTTGACTTTGAAACTTTCCAATGGAATTGGGATCAACTGAACATGTATCTACGGCCATCTCTTATTCACCAATTGAAATTTGTCTCACTGCTCCTCTGGTTCTCCCATTGTTTCCACCATCTATCATTATTTGGTTGATTTGTCGTTGCCAGCTCCTCCTACTACAAGACTTCATGTTTCCTACCCATTAACCCAACCTACAATTCATCACTTCGTGAATTAACCAGCATAAAATTCATCAATTCATGTGGCATTGTCACCATGACTGCAATCCAGACAATGTTTTTCTTTTCCATCGCCATTGTTCTACATCCTTTACTTGTAAAGTATGTGATACCCAACAGGAACATCTTCTCTGGGGATGTCCATTTGATCAAAATTTGGGGATCACTACTGTAGTTTTGGTTTTCCGATAACTCCATTCACTGACATCACTTTCAAGCACTCAACTAGCACTTGGCTTTCACCAATTCATACATGCATCCATTTACACGAAAGATTCTCACCACATTTATTGGGAGTTATGGAAGATCGAATTGACTTTGTCTTCAAGCACCCCACACCAGACCTTTCTCAATAATCTTACGTAAGGCCTGGTTTCAAAGCTTGCATTTCTTGCGAGTTCTCACCCAGTCTTCTTAACTTTCCTGACTACACTTTGGTTCCATAGGATCCTCCATCTTTAAATTTTGTCTGTATCAATACTGACGGCTCAAGTTTGGTCAACCCAAACCAAGCTGGCCTTGGGATTGTCATTCAAAATTCGCATGACACTCTTAGTTTCTCTAATATTTTTGGATCAAGATGCGTTAAGGCATGTTCACCTTCGCCCTAAATAAGTCCTACATATCTATCTGCAGCTTCTTAGTTTGTTGTAATACATAGTTTGAACTCTTAGTATGTTGCAATATGTAGGTTTAATCTCTTTTGAGTAATATGTATAAATGTCTATTTAAACAAAAAATGGAATTATACTAAGGATGTGTTTGATTCCATGGAAATTTTTCCAAAGAAAATTTGCCAAAAGTGAGGAATAGGATAGAGAGAAAGGAAAGAGGAAGAAAGGATGAATAATAGTTTTGTGATGATCAGTATCCTCTTAGTTTGTTACAAATTTGTGGAAAATATTTTCTTAGGGGTGGAGCTAAGAAAACTTTTGCCAAAAAATAGAGTTATCTTAACCTCGTGATGGAGAAAACTTTCCCACTTCCTCTCCTATTTCTTCTTTCTTTTTAAAATTTTCATTGAAATCAAACACACGGTGAAAATTATCTTTATACAATCTTTCTACTACAGGATCTCAAAAGGCTTAGTTTATGTCATCTTGTTCTCTATTAATATACAGTCGAAAAGAAGGCCAGAATAAGGAGGAACCCCAACTGAAGACTCATTTGAACTGTTCATCCTTGATTCGGATCCGAAATGTTAATTGATATCCTGAATTTTGGGAAAATGTCTTAATAAAACAAGCCTTAAACACTTCGCAAAAGATGCTTATATATCCCATGTAAATACACATTTCAATAGGGTCTATTATTTGATCAACATTCCAAATATTTATTAAATAGCACAAAGGGATTACATAGTTTTGTGAGGCACTTGCCTTGAGGAAGAACTGACGGCAGAATGAGGCACATAATTCATAGTGATTTTTGTGACAACCCTTCTCGTGTTTTCTTATTTTAATTTTCACAACCCAAATTGACGAGTCTATTACTCATTTTACCACTCTTATTTTTCTTGTTCTTTTTCTTTTTCTTTTTCTTCACTCTGCTACTACTGTAAGGTAATTCTTCTTCATTAGACTTTTTACCATATTGAATTGTTCAGTAGATTACACTTCTTGCTTTTTCCCCTGAAATTTCTGCGTTTTAGCATTTGATGAACTGTACTTTGACAAAAAAATTTGAGGCGTAAGCCTCAAAGCTTTCCGTCACCTCAGTTCCCACAACAAACTTTTTACCATTGGGGACTACCTAAGAAGGTCCAAATACTGTTTGTTTAAATTTCAAAAAGTGTGAGTGTTTAAAGAAGGAATGATAGACATATCTTTTGTAGTGGATAATGAAGAGGTTTGATAAAGAGTAAGAATTTACTGAAAGGGTTTATGGTCCCCTATCTAGAGGACCACCTTAATCTTTGCTGTTTATGACAGATCAAGATGGTAAAACCTAATGCAACAAAGACTACATAGCTGGAGATCCAGGGTCCCCTAGCTGGAGATCCGCTTAATTGCACTCTATGGTGCAAGTTTCAATATGTGAACTCATTTCATGTGAATTGTATTAAAAGGGGGATTTGTGGCATTATACCAGAACGAGAGCAACGATCTATTGATTCCTTTAAGATGTGAACTTGTTTCACATGAATCTTGACAATCAAATGAGTTCAAAATATCAACTTTCTTTTCTGACCAAAATTGCTTGAACGATTTAACTAAAATGAAAAAGATAAAAGCTCTAGAGGCAGAGATTGAGAGTCAACTGAATTAACTAAATGGATATTAGTTTGATAAGAAAAAGATGAAGCAGAAAAATAATAGACTCTACTACTCATCGGTCATCAGAGTTAAGATGTAAACATTATATCAAGCAGTAATTTCAAATTTTAGGAATGTAGAAAAGGAAAAAACCATAAATAGAATGCATTGATTATCTTGCCTTTAAATCAGACTGGTATAGAAATCAAACCTGTTACTGTCTTCATCCAGCAATTTCATTTGAAAAATTCCCTCCATGATATGGAAATGGTCAGGGCCTCAGGGGTCACCGTGAGGGAAACGGAGTTTAGCAGCAGAATCTTCATCTTCATCCTCTCATAGCCTCTCACGAACAAGAGAAACAACAATCCATCCATAGAAAATTGCATGCCTGATTGTCTGTGTTTTGGTGCTGGGAACTGGCATGCCACTGCAAGTCTGTCACCTGTAATCTAAACACGGGCATTAAACTTGTGTAAATGGGAAACATCGGTTATGTATTCAATGAAAATCTCCTAGTTTTGAATATCAGAAATATGCTTAACTGTACAGCAATAATCTTGGCATATGCTGAGGAGAGACGTAGAAGCCTTATGTAAGTGCCCCCAAAAGAGTAGTATAACTTCTTGCTAGGATGTATGATAGAACAACACATGTTCCTTCTCTCTTAAATAGATAGAGAATATTTTAGGATCCATGTTTGGGACATAACCTGTTCCGTAACGTAAGTTCTCAATTTCTGGATGTGATTTATCGTATCCCTTACACAGAAACAACGAACTTGTCCATCCAAAAGGACAAAACTCTTTCCAGGTACCTTCTTTATCCCTAGATTCTTGAGGTTCTGGTGAAGAGAATCAGCAATATCCTGCCTTCCAGCCATTGTAAACATGTTTGATAGCAAGACAGGGCATTCCTTGTTTTGAGGTTGAGGTGAATTAGTTATTTCATAATTTGTTCTGCTAAATTTAACTTTGCATGCATTCCACACATTGCAATCAGAGAACCCAAAGCCACCTGATTAGGGGGAACTACCATTCCCCTCACTATATCCATAGCTTCTTCCAACCTATTTGCCCAACCTAAAAATGCCAACCACACAAGCATAATGCTCAATTTTCGGAACTGTTCCATAACATGGTCCGAGATCATGAAAGTAATTGTAGCCTTGATCAACCAAACCTGATTGATTACAAGCACTTAATATAGAGACAAATGTGGCATCATCAGGCTTAACTTCATTTACCATCTGGACAAAATCATCCAATACATCCAAGCCTTTTCCATGCATGGCATTCCAAGCCACAACATTCCTATTAGGGATACTCTCAAAAACCTCACACGCCTTATCTATCCTTCCACATTTCGAATACATATCCACCAAGGCCGTTGCCACCATAAGATGCATCTCCATCCCAATTGTCTTTATAGCGTGCGCATGAACCCACTTCCCCATCAACAATTCTCCCGAATGTGTGCAAGCTGACAAAAATGAACAGTGTCACATGATTTCTTAATACAGAGATGAGAACACATCCTTAATGAGTGAAACGCTTCCCTAGTAAAACCATTCTCAATAAAGCCAGCAGCCATTACAGTCCATGCAACCTCATTCTTGCGAGGCATTTCATCAAACAAGTATCTCCCGTTCTCTACTCCCTCGAATTTGATAATTCCAGGGAGTAGTATAGTCCAAGAGACAACAATCTTTTCTCTCATCTTATCAAACATTTGCCTCGTATCACTCAGCCTACTACACTTAGCATACACATCCATAGCGGCATTCCTCGTTCTGACAGTAAAGGGAAGTCCTCTCTTGATCATATAGAGATGGCCTTGCACCCCTTCCAATAAATTTACAAGCTGAGAGCAGGCACTGAAGAAGCAAACAAAGGTTACGTCATCAGCAGGCACGTTCTCTCCTGCATGGCACAAAATAGGTGCAGAGCCTCATCAGGTAATGTACTCTGAGCATAGCAGGACATCAAGGTGATCCAGTCGACTATGTGTCTGTTAGTCATGGGAATTTGATCAAAGACCTTGTGCGCAGCAGAGGAATCGCCACATGTGGCAAGTGAAGAAGTGCATTGTGAAGGAAGGCATTTGGTGATGCTGCAAGGCATCCGCCAAACAAGTTGCCCGCGCACTAGCCCTTATCAGGGAACGATAGTAATGCATGAGAGATGTGAAAGTACTACTTGTCGCCCATCTCATCTCATCTCATCAGTCTTTACTAGAATGAAAGGCTTTGGGACAAAATTTCTTGAAATTTTTTGCAGAATCAATGGTCGCCCAATCTTAATGTCTAACCAACGAGCCCTTCTTATTAGCGAGGAATCGGGTGAGAGAGCATCTGGAGGGGGATGGAGGGTTGCCCCCTCCTTCCTCACCCGTTTCCTCATTATTAAGAAAAAGCGCTGACCATCTAAAGACTTCAGGTACTTAAAAATATCATACTATAAGTCGTGTATGGAAACTCTCATGCGTGAACAACATTCCACAAGAAAAGGATCTTTAACAGATATTTTTTCTTAAACCACGCTATCAAAGGCATAGCCGAACAATGACTCTCGCATGATAAATAGGACACAAGGTTGAGGAACTAAGGTACACTACAGAACCCAATTTCAAGCATTGCACATTTCTCAAGCCTTGCTAACTTAAGCATTAGAGTGTCGCCACAACGGTGGTATTTGGCTCGCGTGTGTTCCTTATGCAAGTCAAGGTCAAGGAGAACGAAAACGGATTCATCAATTTGGCATCGTCCGTGGAGAACTACAGAGTTCCTAAGAAAACAGAAATAACACCCTTTCATTACTTTCCAGAAAGATGTTAACCACGAGATTGTAATAATGGTGAAATTGTCGAACCTTAAAATGCTCAAATTGGTGTAGTATCGTCGGCTCTGGTGGTACCAGACGGGGAGAACCACCTCGGACCCCTGCATCGACCGCAACCATGACGAACTCTAGGGTAGATCAACTATTTGGCCAAATGCAACAAATTGCTCGAGTGGTGGAGATACTTGCTCACTAGAACCCACTGCCCGCAAGCAGTAAAAGAGAGGTAGAATGGACCCTTTCTCCACAAGAAAATAGAAAACGCATTTAGGAGAGTCACAATGTCCCTTTTGGTTCTCACGGGACAACGATGACGGAAATCCGAGGACCAGAGCGGTCCATGGAGTCTGGACATCTAAGGCTAACAAACCCAATATACAAAATCCCTTTCGACTTATGTTTACCAATCCAGATGTATTGTACAACCTCATCGCTCCCCCGTTCACGGATCTAATCATGAACGCGCCATTGCCAAAAAAGTTCAGCCCCCCCCCTCCCCCAAGTTGGAGTTTTACGATGGGACAATAGATCCATCCGACCACCTGCGTTGTTGCCATCATATGATAGTGTTGAAAGAAGGATCTGAAGCAATAATGTGTTGGCTGTTTCCCACCAGCCTGAAGAAAGCGGCACTAACCTGGTTCCACAGTCTTCCTCCAAGGTCTATTGAATAGTTCCAAACGCTGGCTAAAGTGTTTATCACTCGCTTTGTCGGCAGCCAACGGATCACGAAGGGCCTGCATTACATGCTTAGCCTCAAGAAGAAGCCAAACAAAACACTAAGGGAGTACGTTACCCGCTTCAATGATGGGTTGACTCTGATCGACGGCTGCAGCGATGACACCTCGATCAGAGCCTTCACCTCGGATATGAGAGGAGGCCAATTCTACAACTTCCTCACCCTGAAGCCTCCAACGGACATGGCAGACTTTCTAAAAAACGCTAAAAAATGCATCACCCTTGAGGAAATGTGGACCGCCTAAAAAGGGGGAGAAATCGACAAGAAATATTTCCCCAGTCTCAGAAATAAAAATTAGGTAAAGAAACAGGAGAATGGTGATAAAAGCAAAATGAAGTTGAGTGACAGTAAGCTAGACTCTAGCACGATGAGGCGGGATAAAGCCTCCAACTTTTCGTTGGATCCAAGTCCTACACTCCTCTCAACTCAAGCTTGTCTGACATCCTCAATACCATTAAGATCTACGGAGAAGTAAATTGGCCCTCCAAACTCCAGGGAGATCGCTCACGGCGGGACAATGGTAAAAATTGATCCTTTCACAAGGACAACGGTCATGATACCAAGGACTGCAAGAATCTCAGAAGCAAGATTGAAGACTAGATCAAGAAAGGAAAACTCAAAGAGTTCCTAAGACAGGATAAGAGACAAGACCGGGCAAATGAGAGAGAAAAAATTGTCAAAGAAATTGAAGAAAAAGCGACGGACATTATATATGTCCTGAACGGAGTGTGATCGAAAGGTGAAACATCCAACAGGTCCCTAAAGAAGACGATCTGTGAAATGCGAATGTAGTCCACCTATGAAGACCGACACGTGCAATACGTTCGTGTTCAAAATCCTATCCCATAGCTGACATTCACAGATAAAGACCTCCAGGGCATCCACTCTTCTCATATTGACGCCCTAGTTATCTCAGTCCTCATAGTGAAGTTGGAAGTGCATAGATCCTTAGTAGACACGGGGAACTCCCTAAACATCATATTTCTTAACGCGTTTCCACAACATGCAACTAAAATAGGAGAACTCAATGCCCACCAGTAACTCCATGATAGGGTTTAAAGGGAAAAAGTGCTTCCATGTCGAGAAGATCAGACTAATGGTAGTGGCAAGAGAACCATAACTGCAGAAACTCCTATTCCAGGAGTTCATGGTGGTCGTTGCCCTATCCACCTACAACATCATCTTGGGAAAGCCTTGGCTCCACCAGATGGAAGCGGTAGTTTCCACTATGCATCAATGCATCAATGCATCAAGTACCCTGCCAATCAAGCAGTTGGGACTATTCGAGGAAACTAGCCGTCAGGAAGAGACTGTCACTATGCAGCACTAAAGCAGTGTGGTAGTTAGCAATCATAGTTCGAGCCAGCGGCTCAGACATCTCAAAGCTCGGGTCCAACAACGAAAGAAGAGTCTTCTAGCTCAGATGATGAGACTCTAGTCAGTCCGAGGGGAAGACCTAATGTCGGCCAGCCAGAGGAGCCCCAATAACATCTACCTTGAAAGTCCTAATAACAACAGAGCCGTCCAGATAGGTTCCTGCCTAAGTAAAGAATTGGCGAAGCGACTAATAAAGCTGTTTCGGGAGAATCAAGATATCTTCGCCTAGACGATGCAAGACATGGTAGAGATTTCCCTCTCCATGATCACCTATCGACTGAAAGTTAATCGTGAGCAGAAAACAGTCAGGCAAAAGAAGAAACCTATGCCCCCCAAACGAAACCAGATCATCAACGAAGAGGTACAAATGTTACTCAACGTTGACATGATTAAGGAAGCACGATACCCAGACTGGCTGGCGAATACTGTCTTGGTAAAGAAAAGAATGAGAAGTGGAGAGGTTGTGTTGATTACACAAACTTGAACAAGATTTGCTCGAAATATAACTTTCTACTTCCCCGCATTGATCAGATCGTGGTCGCCACATTCGGACACAACCTTCTGAGCTTCGTGGACACCTATGTATGATATAACTAGATATAGATGCACCCCTAGACCAAGGAAGATCTCTTTCAGTGATGAAATAGGGATATATTGCTCTCGGGTGATGTCGTTCAACCTAAAGAACGTGGGAGCAACGTATCAATGACTGGTAACTAGATGTTCAAAGAGTGAATTGACAGGACCATAGAGGTCTATATAGACGACATGCTAGTCAAAAGTCTCCATTGTCCGGATCACATCACCGATTTTGCTGAAGCATTCAATCAGCTCCACAAGTATCAGATGAAACTCAATCCACATAAATGCACCTTCAGGATTGAGTCGGGCAAATTCTTGGGTTACATAGTGAACCAACAAGGGATAAAAGTTGATCTTAAGTAGATTTAGGATCTTCTCAATATGAAGTCTCCAATTACCAACAAGGAAGTTCATAGCCTAACTAGGACGGCGACAACACTCAACAGGTTTATTTTCAAATCATCCGACAAATGCCTCTTATTTTCAAAGTTCTAAGAGGAAGCAAAGGGTTCAAACGGGATGAAGAGTGTGAGCAAGCCTTCTAGAGCCTGAAAGCATACATGGGAAGTACGGAGTTACTTTCAAAACCAATGCCATGAGAGACATTTTACTTGTATCTATCTATCTCAAAGCATCCCTTGTGCGAAGTGAAACTATAAAAGAGTACAAATACCGGTATATTATGCCAGCTAAACCTTTTGGTGGAAGTGGAGGCAAATTATCCAGACCTAGAAAAGTTAGCCTTGGCACTAGTTATCTCTTCCAGGAAACTACAACCCTACTTCCAGGCTCACTCTATAACAGTCCTAACTAAACATCCACTCCGCACATTGCACAAGTTGAAATTGTCAGACATGATGGTTAAATGGTCAGTTGAACTAGGGCAGTTTGATATCAACTATGCCCCAAGAATATCCATCAAAGTTCAAGCGCTGGCTGTCTTCATTGCCGAACTTACTAACAGTGGAGAATAGGAATCAGACAACCAGAAACAGAAGTCAAATGACCAAGGATGGATCTTGTGCTGTGACGGGTCATCCACAGTCAATGGAACTAGAGCTAGAGTCACTATCCACTCTCCGAGCGGGGTCACTATGAAAAAAACTGCCAGGTTCAACTTCCCTGCCTCAAACAATGAAGCAGAGTACGAGACCCTCTTGTTTGACCTAAAGCTCGCCAAGGGGATCGAAATAAATGAGCTGATCGTGTAAAGCGACTCCTATCTGGTAGTCAACCAGGTCAAAGGGGAGTTCGGTAGCAAATATCCCATAATGTTGGCTTACCACAAAAAACTGATCAACACCATGAGCGAATTCAAAAGGTTAGAGCTCCAGCAATGTCCAAGAGACGACAACGAAAGGGCTGAAGCACTGGCCAAAAAGGCCTCAACTACGGCTAAGATCTCAGACGAGCTCATTGAATTCCAATAAATATCAAGTCTTCAAGAAGAAGAATCCAATGATACATGCACAATTGACGAAGAGTCAAGCTGGATAAATTTCATCATTGATACGTCAAGAATGAAGACTTCTTAGCCGAGAAGACAGAAGTCAGAAAGCTGAAATACAGCGCAACGCAGTATACTCTCCTGAATGAAAAGTAATATAGAAGGTTAGCCACAGGACCCCTACTCAGATGTCTGACCCCCTCAGGGATGAACTATGTTCTTAGAGAAATTCATGAAGGCATCTATGGAAACCACCCAGCGTGGGAGAATTCCAGCCCACAAAGCCTTGACCTTAGGGTACTATTAGCCAAAGATACAACAGGACGACAAGGACATAACCCGAAAATGCAATAAGTGTCAAAGGTTTGTGCCATACATGCACATGCCTGCTCAGCCCTTGACTCTGATGACCAACCCATGGCCTTTCACACAGTGGGAAATGAACATTGTCAGACCACTCCCCACCTCAGCCAAAAAGAGGTTCCTACTCATAGCTATAGATTACTTCACCGTTGAAGTGGAGCCCCTGGCCAAGATAGGCAAAAATAAAATTGAGAATTTCATATGGGCATCCATCATCTGCAGAATTTGCATCCCAATGACACTAGTCAGTGACAGTGGGACTCAGTTTGAAGGCAAAAAGGTTAAAAGCCATGTGAAAATCTTAACATCAACCACCACTTCTCATCGCCAGGGCACTCCCAAGCCAATGGACAGACGGAAGTCACCAACATAACTATCTTGGAAGCGGTCAAAAGAAAACTTGAAGCCGCCAAGGGCCGGTGGGTCTCAGAGTTACCAGGAATTCTCTGAGCATGTCGGACAACCAAAATAACCCTTACTGGGAAACATTGTTCACTCTAGCTTATGGATCAGAAGCAATGACCATAATAGAGCTAGGAATGCCAACCTTCAGAACGGAGGAGTTCAGGTCAGATGGCAATGATGAAGCTTTGCGCATCAGACTAGACCTCCTCGAGGAAAAAGAGATGAGGCTTTCGCCTAGATCTGCCTACCAACAGAGAATGGCTCAGTACTATAATAAGATGATCAAGCCATGAGAGTTCAAAGTAGGAGACTGTGTACTTAAAAAAACTCAGAAAAACACTAAGGAACCAGGCTCAGGCAAGCTGAACCCAAATTGGGAAGGGCCCTACAAAGTGACTAAGGACAACAGGCGAGGAACATATTGGTTAGAAAACATGAACGGTGAAGGCCTTACACGGCCATGGAATGTAGAAAACCTAAAGAAATATTATAAATAAAATGTATTTGCTTGTACTAAAGTTCCACTGTTGTTCATCAAATCTAGCTGGGTATCAAGTCAATTTATAACAATTTGATTTAAGCATCAAATATGTTGATCTGATCTCCATGGCAGAAAATTAGTTAAACAAGTCAAGACACCAAGTCAGACTTATACACCCAAGGTTGTTGGAGCATTGTCCAACCATAAACAATGATGGCCGAACTTGACCAAGGTTTAGTCAGCCCATGAAGACTGGTGAAGATAACTTTTGGTCCGCTATAATGCCTAATCCAGCAAAAAACGATAAATATGGCTTAAAAGTGGGAGTCTAGTCAAAGCTCATGGAGCCTAATCAAGATGACTTTTCAGGGATCATTGTCCGACCATAAGCAATGGTGGCCGAACTTGAACAAAGTTTAGTCAACTTATGAAAATTGATGAAGACAACTTCTAGTTTGCTCTAACGCTAATCCGCCAAGAACGAATAAAGATGGCTTAGAAAGTGGGAGTCTAGTCAGAGCTCATGGAGTCTAATCAAGATGACTTGCCATGGATCATTGTCCTACCAAAGAAAATGGTGGCCAAACTTGACCAAAGATTAGTCAGCTCGCAACGGTTGATGAGTTCAACCTACAGACTAGTCCGTCAAAAGCAGATTAAGATGGCCTAAGAAATCAGAAATGTGATTAACTCATCAATTCAAATGATCTATGGTCCACCAAGATCGTTTTTACTCTTCTGCAGATAGATTAGCCAACCTACAAGGTTTGGCCAAGATAACTTATGGATCCTACGGTCTCCAAACTCAACGAAAATTGCATGTCTAAAGACCAACGACAACACAGAGAAAACTCAACAACTAAAATCTAGAAAGTACAAGTACGAAATACTACTTAACAAACTTTATTTCATTCATGACTAAGAGATTACAGTTGTGGGGGAGGATCGGTTCTAGTGGTTGAAAGGCCAATTACATTAGAAGAGATACAATGAATGGGTCAGCAGCATCAGGAGTTTGTCTCGAATCGCCAGTTGAGGTTGCTTGATCAAAAGCTTCTTCATCTTCAAACTTTGCATAAGCAGTTTCTTTGTGCTGAGTAAAATCAAGTTCAGGGTGGTCGTCTTCAATTAGCTTTAGCAGCTCCAGCCTACCCTTGATGACCTGGGTGGAATCCAAAGTCGCTTGACCTTCACTCAATGTCTGCTCACGAGCTTCAAACTCTGCCAAACTCTTCTCCAGTCTGGCCGCAAGCGCAATTGCCTTAGATTGCTCTTCTACTAGTTGTTCTTTCAGCAGGCCGAGCTCATCCAGCGTAGAAGCAACTTGATCCTCCGTTTCGTGGATATGACGAAGGCCAACAACAACAACTTCGGATTCAAACTTTTGGCGTAAGACATTCCATTCAAATTTAGCTTGCGCCCTTTCAACAGCTTGAGTTCGTAAATCAGTTTGTGTCTTATCCACCACTTCTTGTGCCTTATCTGCCACCTTTGTGCACGCCTCAACTCTTCCTGAGTGCACCTCAACTCAGCCTCAACGCCACCCATAGCGAAACAAGTTTTGGTCAGGTCCGCCTTAGCAGATGCAAGGCGAGCCCTGGAAGATTCCAACTTGATTCAGCAAGGTCATCTCCAGCATCAAGTGTTGATGTTCCTTATCAATGCGCTTCGCCATCGTCACCCCCTCAGACACCAGCTCGAGAGAGTTCATCCACTCGAACCATTTGCTGATCTTCTACGCCAAAACAGTTGGCACGTCAACTTCTAGTTGCCAACCTGCGCACTAGGCTTCGAACCAGAAAGACTGATTCGGGCAGTAGAAAATAGCTCACTTTGATCCAAAAACGTGTTTGTTCCACCCTTGGACGTTAGCACGGTGCTAGAGGCCTTCTTAAAAGATTTTCGTTTCACAGCTGCAGTCGTCCTAGCTTGGGGCGCAGATTGATGCTTCACATCAAGGTATGTGGGCGGGAGGGAGGGAAAATATTCACTTCTTGGACCAACTACTTCAGCAGAGCGGGGAAGAGAAACATGCAAAGCAGCTTCAGTAGTGGAAGCAGCGTCCGAAAACCTAGCAAATTGTGGAAGAGCCACTATAGATCGCATTAATGAGATGTCTGGAAGCTCAGCCTACTCCACGTTTGTTGCTCCGAATGATCCTCTCATCCATTGACTTGGAGAGGATCATTCAGAGCTGCCAAGGGAAAATAGTCGGTCGGTTCGTTTTTATTTTGGTTTTGGTTCGATTTTAATCGGTTCGGTTACAGTTTCCATAAATTAGAATCGGATCGATTTTGTTAATGGTCAATTCAGTTTCGGTTTGAAAGTTTAAAACCGACCGAAGTCGGTTCGAATCACACACTACACCAAAAATACCCATCAGCAACGGTTTAGAACCGTGGGGGTAACCAATTGTCACGGCTTAGAGCCGTGGGCAGTAAAGGCGTCGCTAAATCACCATTAACGGCTACAAACCGTGGCAAAACATATTAGCAACGGTTTCATGCTCGAGG
Source organism: Berberis thunbergii (assembly GCA_003290165.1). NCBI lineage: Eukaryota > Viridiplantae > Streptophyta > Magnoliopsida > Ranunculales > Berberidaceae > Berberis > Berberis thunbergii. The sequence goes on from QNQO01010599.1 coordinate 107,379, forward strand.
ACGGTTGATGATTTAGCCACGGTTCTAAACCGTTGTAAAAATGGTAGCCACGGTTTTAATCCATGGCCAGGATTAGCCACGCCTTAAAACCGTGGCAATATATAGCCACGGTTCTAAGCCGTTGCAATAGTTTTAGCCACGATTTTAAGTTGTGGCAAGTACTAGCCAAGGTTATAAGCCGTGGAAAGTTATGGCCACGATTCTAAGCCGTTGCAATAATGTTAACCACGGTTTTAAGCCGTGGCAAGTACTGGTCACAGTGTTAAGCTATGATAGAGTCTACCATAGCGTTTCAAAAACGCTATGGTAGAGTATACATATCAATTTTTTTTTTTTTTTTTTTGCTATCAAATGACTTTTTATTACATCTTATAGGTAAGTATAATTCAGCACGTGCATCAATTCTTGCATCAGGTAAGTAAAATTTAATATGACTTTTTATTAAATTTAAAAACACCATTTACAACCTCTGATCAGCAAATTCCAGCAATTGATTTCAAGCAATTCATTACAGCAGCAACATTTACAATTCATTACAGCCAAAATTTAGATCATTAACAATTCAGTACAGCACGTGCATCAATTCAGATCATTCAAAACCTCTGATCAGCAAATTCCAGCAATTTCTTTTTCAGCAAATTCAATAATGCGCCCTTCTTCGTCAATTTTCATCAGACCAAATGCAATGGCACGTTGTTCATCCATTGGCAGCGCAGAAACAGTGATGTCAGCATTTGTTTCTCTATGAGCTTGAATAAACTTCACATAGTCCATACGGTATAGATGATCTCCAGCAAGAACCAAAAACTCCATCACATTGTGCTCTTCAAAGAGCCATAAATACTGTCTTACAGCATCAGCTGTTCCCTATAAATCATTAAAAACATGAATAAGACGGGGCTTCAATCATGAAGGACGTTTCAGATTGAGATTGCGCTCATAATGAAAGTTTAATTGACTGGAGTAAGAAACTCATTATAAATTTATAATAAACAAACCCCAAGAGAGTGCTAGCCATAAACCACTGACGCTATTCTCAAAGAATAAGTAAATTGTACGTACTTCATAGGAGCCTAACTGAGCAAAACTGCAGAACATAATGAACAGACTGAAAAGGAAAATGTAGTAGAAGCTCACAACAGCCAAGAGATTGATAGACTTTACCAAAGCCTAAGGCATTGAAAAGCTCCTGAAGTTCCATAGGAACATTTTTAATCTAGTATACCCCTAAATAGGGCAATAAGCACCCTTATTCTGAAAAAGGGTGTGTGTGTTGCTTTTCCTAGTATAGGGAAGTATACTACTGGACAGTCAGCAAACATGCAAACCATCTTGCAGAATATAGCACTGGCATTTTGAATTGACAAGATAAATCTTATCAGCCAAGCCAGTTAAAGTTAGAATTTCCAAATAAAGCTCATATTGACAAAAATTGATTAGCAATGAACAACATGCCACACACAAATACCAAAGGTATCAGTAAAAATAAAAGGTAAAATCATTTTTTCAGTAATAATACAAATGATGGAAACAACATATCCATTAAGATTAAAAGACCACTAAATATTGGGAAATAGTAGTATATGTCACTTAAACCAAATTCTTGTGTGAATAAAAAACTTAAAAATGGATTTAGTGGTTGTCCAAATATATCATGGTAGAAAGGAAACAAATAGCACTAAGAGAGTTTTGTACACTATCAGTAATATGATTATGTACTGTTAATTATCATCAAATATCTTTAGAACTACCTTCCTGTTTTGCCTGTAAGCCATTTGACATGTCAACTCTTGTCATTTTTTAGTCACAAAACCTGCCAATTAGATAAACATGTTAGAATAAAGAACAAGCTGACAATCAAGCGGCCTGCATCAAGTAGCACAGCAAATACAAAGTATGCTTACGAAAAACTTTACGAAAGCTACAATAAAAAATTGGTAGTTTGGTACATAACTATACTCTATCCCTAATATACTCAAAACAATTATAAAGAACTCAGTCATTCTACAATACACATATAAAGGCCAGTGAATGCCTTGGCTTCCCCATATAGAAAACCAAAACAAACTGACAAAATCCTCTTTCTACTCTAGGACCTCCAAATCACACCCTAGAATAGGGTGCCTATTAAGGTGTTTGGACCCTAATTGCTCCTGATTATAAGCAAAATTTTACTCAAATATGAGGATTGAGCAAATTCTGCACATTGTGTGGCCAATCATGCTGCAGACTTGGCATTATTTATGTTAATCAATCATAATCAGATGTATAAGTTCTGCATTTTAGTTTCAAGCCAAAATTTCAACCTCTAAACTACTTCCTATACATCACCTAGCTAACTGACCACTTTTGATCAAATCCCAAAACTGAGATGTCTAACCTTGCCTAGCAAATTGTTTTCAATGTGTATATCAAGGTACAATCAATGGCATCCAGCCATAACCAATGTCTTCGAGGTTGAGTATCTTAATGTCTTCTGCAATTCCTAAAACAGTTTGGGGTCCAGATTTGTGATGTCACCTGAAGAAAAGTCACACAGGGGATGACCTTATGAGAACTCTATGGTGCACAAAAAAAATCTGTAACTGTTATTCTTAAATCAGTGACCTAGTTCTACTAGTAACATGTAGCTAACATGAAAAGTTTTTTTCAATGTTCCAACAATTTCTACGTATAATGCTAGTGATTTAAAAGGCAACGATGCTAACTTGTTCCATATAAAGTTAAGCCCGAAGTTTATGCATGGAATTAGAGTACCTGCACCAAGCGTCAAGACAACAATTTCTTTATCAAGGTTGGTTGATATCTCAACAGCCAGTTTATCAACCACACCCCCCTGAGAATGCATACAACCTCAATTAAACATTAGCACATTTAAAATGGAAACTAGCATAAGAGAACAGCTAACAAATATCATTCGTAAGTTGCAATTGTACTATAGCAATATTCAGATGTGTGAACACATGTAGAATAACAATATGGTTGAATCCATTATTTATTTAATATTATTGTTTTTAATTAGCAGAACTGTGACTTTTGCTTACCATTAACGGGATATACTCAGACGGTGGCCCAACGACAGAATTAGCTAAATCCCTTCCACTAACATTCTAGATATTTACTTCTCTAGCAGCATAGATCTGAAGTTAGGAAGCAAGTTAGTAATCATGGTACTATAAGAAGTGTGTGGGAAAGATGGCAGATGAATGTATACCTCTGTAACTACAACCCGATCTGCTGCACCTAATGCAACTGCAAAGTCCTTCATTAATGCCGCTAGACAACTGAAAGTGATACATTGTTAACATGGGTAAACATAGATTAACAATGTTGATCATAACCCAAAAAACACAGAATAAGGAACTGCAGTCAAATTTGTATCTTTTGTTTTGTTTCCAATTTACCTGAAAGTATGAGGTTGAAATACCACCCATAAAGCTTTGAGTGGAAAATTTTGTCGGGTAGCTTGAATAACTGCACGAACCTCAGTCGGACGGTGAGCATAATCATCATATATATGACATCCATAGAATTGACCGATCATCTCAAATCGTCTAGACACACCAATGAAGTTGCTTCAGTGTAATCTTACATCTTCAACTGAAGAATGAGTAATTCTTTGATCATCAATCAGTGCTCTGATAGTAGCTATCACCTGCAGCTCACATAATAAAGAAGTTCCTAACATCCTATAAGGTTAACTATTTCACAGGTTGTTGTAAAAAATAGACTATATATTGCATTTGTGTTTCTATGAATAAATACAGAATTGACAGGTATTAGAAAGTGTTAATGCCTATCTAGATTAGCAAAAAAGCCAATCTGGCTGCTTAATCCAGAAAAATGCATAATTAAAAAAAATTTGAAATGGAGAGGAGATTTGGAAAGATCATTCACTTACTGCTAAGGAATTGAGAACATTGTGCAGTCCTGGCACCTGTAGGCTAATTTTTGACACTGGACGCTCCATATGACACTGCAAAACATTAATAATTCAAATGAGTATTATGCATACATAAAGTGGTGGCGGCAGTGGGGGGGGGGGGGGGGGTTCATCTTAGGGAACTGTAACAATTGACATAAATCAACAAAATGACTTTTATTTTCTAATGGACAACAAACATGAAAAACAATGAATTTTCATTTCACTTATTCATTGCAATTTGCAACATAATCCTAGGCCACTAATAACAACTAATTTTTGTTTCTCCAGAACCACAAGAGGCAGCAAAATAGTATCATTTAACTAGGTATCCATGTTATAGAAAGCAATTGAACATGTCTGTGATATTCATACAACTGAGTTAACTAAACATTCGTGCTTTGACACATCAGAATAGAAATCAAACCTGGCACAGTTTCAACCAGAGAATAATGGTAGCAAAAGTCAAATAGTAGATCCAAGAACTTGTAAGCAACCATGAATCATTTATAAATAAGAGGATTGTACCATAAAAACACATTGGAATCAGGAACATATCAAATACTTGAAATTCAAAAGATGTATTTTTCTACAATTTGAAGTAAGAAGGGAGGAATCTGATATTGACAACAAAAATGAGAAATCTACCAATAGATCGTCAGCACCACCATGCGAATTTCGTGTACTGCATGATGCATGCCATTCATTTGAGTGAGAAATCCCATAAGTTGTAATTCTGTAGCCATCATTATAAAGTTGCCAACTTGAGTTGGATGGTGCATGGCCTGTCATCATCGTCGTCTTTGTATGATTCGACAAACTACAAGCACCTTTACTGTTACAATTATTCTGTTAGAGACAAACGAAGAGAAATCCGATGAAATTCTATACAAGTTCATCAGAACTCCCCCCAACCACCATTTTTTGTTTTTTTTTGTTTAATACTGCCATGCCTGAGTTACAGAATCATAAGTTGAAACCACACATCATATTTAGCACACATTAATGCTCAAGTGATTCAGAAACCATATGTGAATATATTCCCATCTTGCTAAATCGAGAAAATAATAGAACATATACCCTTGTTTCATAGTACATAACATATACAAATAGGCAATAAGGAAACAATTATTTGTACCTGTCCCCTCATAGAATGAGATATCCGCTGGCTCTGATTTGCTTTAGAAACTTCCTGAATGAACTTTTGACCGCTTCCTGCTTGATAGAATATTCCGAGTCAGACTAGAAATCAATCAACTTATTATGTAGCTTCTATTCCGAAGAGATCAATGTGCTCCCACTCCACACTCGTAACTACAGCAACATGAGGTGATAATCGAAGAAAACAACCATCATATTCATCAGCCTAGATGGCAAAGGAAGTATTAATAGTTGCATTCATTAAACTGATAAAAGTCATCATTAGCAAATTATACTATACAAAATTTGCTTTCAAGTGTTAATGAAGATATATATATACCCACACCAATATTTGCAATCGTTGACAAGACTAATCTCCTAACAGCTAATAAGAAGGTAATAAGCAGAAAGAGCATATTACTTGGCCAAAAGAAAAACATCACAGCTCATAGTTCAATTCTTAGTTTCATTCCACCAGAAAAAAAAAAGGAAAGCGAGAAAGAAAACCACTTGAAAACAAATAAGGTTCTTTTAAGAATTAACTACAAAAATTAAATTCCAATTTCTTATAATCAATGCTATACCAAGGAGGGAAAAAGGTGTACATCCAAGACAAAATTGTGACCTCGACCTGAAAGAATATTTCCTTTTGGAAACTGAGGAAGGAAAAAATACCAAATATTAGTTTTGACATCAGCATTCCAACCCTGGACACAACTAAAGGAGCAAACCATGAAGTTCAACACCACTTACCTATAGTGGCAAGCAGACCTTCTGTTATTTCATGTCCTGTTTGTGCAAGGGAAATTAACTATCAATTATCACAAAGGTTGATAAATGCCACCTTAAAGTTAAATAAATATGTAGACAAAAAATAAATTAGTGGAAATGTGAACCTGCATTGCGGCAATGAACTCTTTGAAACTGAGAAACCCTTGTCTCTTGGAATCAGCAATAGCCCATACCTTTGGAACAATCATTTTTCTAATTGTTATTACAAAAAGTGAACGAAAATGGGATAATACTAGTAGAGTCTCTTACTAACCAATTGTATTGTATGTAGGCTGAAAAAAGGTAAATACAATCAAATAAACAATAGCCCAATCATCAGTAACTTTGGCCATAACGTGAAACTGATAATATAAAGTTGTTCAAGCATTAACACATGGGTCTGATGAAGCTTGATTTAATCCAATTTTTGATCGTTAATGCAAGTACAACTACAAGATCATAAATCCTGTGCTTCTATCTCAAACTCTTCAAGTATTTACTAATAAAAATATCATAATACAGTACAAGAAAAGAGAACCCATTCATGACTACCATCACTTAGATTCTATAATTGTAGCAAAAGCAACATTTTCCATCATCAACGATAGGGTTTTTCATCTGACTACTTCAGTAACAGTCAATGAAGACAATATAATAAAAGAGAAACCTCCACCATCACTAAGCTGAAACCTAACAACAAATCGAGCATAAGAAGCTCCTATGTAGTTAGATGAGGGGTAAACATCGATAGGTCTCAAATGAACAGAAAACGACACATTTTTTCTCTTGCAGCAAACGAAAAGGTCCATCAAACTTTAACAAAGTAATAATGCAACTCTATTTATCAAGCATATTGAATCATCATTTCAGATTGTTTCAATTCGATAACAAATACTTAAATCATTAGTATTTAAATACACAGACTTCAAATTTACAGCTAAACTAATCAGAAACTGATAAACAAACCATAAAATAACAACTCGAGATCAAAAGCCCTAAACGAACAAACCTACTTGAGTTCAGACCGAGAGAGGTTGGAAAGAGCGAAGAACTTGGTCGCATCGCTCCCCGTATTGCGTCCATCTCCATCGGTAAACAAACACAAATCAATCAAACGAGTTCTACAGAGATCTAACCACAACTTGTACCAAGAAAAAGAAGAGTAGAGAAGTTGAATGAATGAAGGAACATGAATAGATTTGCCGCAGGTGTGGAGGATGCGAGAGAAGAATTGGAGAGGAGGTGAAGAGGATTCGAGTGAGGAGAGCTTCTTGAGCTTGCGATTGTGTATGGCGTTGGAGACTCGGCTTTCATCCAAAAACCTAGCTATCTTCACTGTCAATTCTTGTTGCATCTCCTCTTCTTCCTTCTTGAAACCTGCAAGTCTTGCTGCCAGAAGCCGAAGCGACGAGAAGGAAGTGCATGAAGTTATCAAAGAAGGAGGCATCAGAATCTGAATCATCGTAACGACTTGGGTCAACACAACAACAAGCAGCAAATGCAGCAACAAAGCTAACGATCCGCTCGCCGAAGGAAGTTCGTCGCTGGAAATCTAAGAGAGGAATTAGGGCTTTGGAGAAGGCGAAAAAGAATTGGAGAGGAGGTGAAGAGGATTCGAGTGAGGAGAGCTCCTTGAGCTGCTCTTTTTCCCCAATTTTTTTGCCAAATTTAAAGCGCGAAACTCCTCTCTCCACACAGGCGCACGTGCAAAACACTAGTGTTTAGCCACGGTTTTAAGCCGTTGGCAGTTCAAAACACGCTTATACCCACGATTTTAGCTCGTTGGCCATTATAGCCACGGTTTTTAGCCGTGGCAAATGAACCCACGGTTTTAAACCGTAGCCATGGGGTAGTGATTATAGCCACGGTTTTTAGCCGTTGACAGTTCAAAACACGCTTATACCCACGGTTTTTGGCCGTTGACCACGATATCCACGGTTATTGGCCGTGGCAAATAAAGCCACTGCTTAGAACCGTGGCCATCTACGTGTAGCTAAAAAGGCCTTTTGGTGTAGTGACAGTTTAGGTGAAAAACCGAACTGACGGTTCAGTTTTCAACCCTAATTATCGGTCTATTTAGTCGACGTCTGATATTCACATAATTATTACATAATATATCTCTTAATTTATACATGTCAGTGTTTCGATTATTATATTTTATAGTAATTATTTCATTTTCATGTCTATGTAGGAATTTGAGCATGAACGATGAAATCGTATTAAGGCGACAATTTAAGAAATGACAATTGGTCGATTCTAGCGGTGGTACAAAGCAGATGGTCACAAACCTAAACCCAAAACCTACCCATAAACACAAATCCAATCCTACCCCTAGAGAATATTTTCTCATTTATACCTTGATGAATCTCCCCTTTATTTCATCCCTGTTCACTTTGATCATTCTCTATAAATATAAGAGAATTGGGTGAGAAAAGGGGAGGAAGAGAAGGAAAGAAAAAAATCATTAAAAAATCAAATCTTCTTCTTCACAAAAGGGAGGAAGAGAAGGGAAAAGAAGGATTACACAAAAATCAAAACCTCTTACTCACAAGTGATTCTCATCACCATCACCACTCATCCATCACTCACTCACTCAGCAATCACCGCCACAGTCACCTCGCCACCACCATCACCCGAGCACCACCACCACCTCCGAACAGCACAACCGCCACCACCACGAAACAGGGGCGTGCAGACAACCCTGTTTCGCCTCAACCCTTCACTCCACCACCTTTTTGTCCCTCTCCCTGTCTGTCATCCATCAACCACCATCATCCGATAACCACCACCACCTTCGAACAGTGTGAGCCACCACAACCACCGCGAAAGAAAGCCACCGCCGACTCTGTTCCGCCTCGCCACAGAGTCAGCACCTCGCGAGCCGCCTTCACCGCATTCTCTTAGTCTCGATCTCCTTCCTTTCTCCATACCTCACGGCCACCATCACAGAGCGGCTCGTCCGCGGCGCACAAACCACCGCGACAGCAGAAACAGGGGAGTCATCGCTCGCTGATCTCCCTCTGTTTTTGAGTTTTCTCGCCGTTTCCTCACCTTCTATCTTCTTTTGCAGGTTCTGAAGACAGTTGGGAACGAGGACGCTCGCGAGGAGCACGGAGGAAGGCGGAGCTGCGCCGCTGCTTGCTGGGGATGAAGGCGGAGCGCGGAGGCACTGTGCGTCTGGCAGGAGAATGAGTCAAACTATTTTTGGCTATTCACACCCCCAGATCTGCTCTGTACCACCACATAGCATTTTGGGAACATGTTTATCGGGATTCGTGTTCGAACCACCTACTGATCTGCTGAGTGCTGCCACATCAAGTTTGCGACAAACCAAAGGGGTTGCATATTCATTTTTATTTATTTTACTAAATTGTGTGCTTAACTGTTAATTACAATTTATTTCTGAATTTTTGATAAATTGCTTTCACCTTTCATGTTCGAGAAATTAAACTTGAAATGTTTGGTAGTTAGAATTACCCTTTTTCAATATTCAAAGCATGTGCTAAAAATATTAAGCTCAAACTTTGATTAAGTATGCCCTAAAAAGACACTTAATACTTGGTAAGAGCGTATTTGCTTGAAATAATTTGTTAATGTTTGATAGAAAAATGATATAATTTGAATTAGATTTTAACGATCACATATTCGGTGTAAGCAAGGGATTCTCATTCCTAAAGCTTCTCATTTAAATTTTCAGTAATTTAGATTTAAATATTTTTGCTAACTCATTGGTGAGTCCAAGCCCACAAAATCTATCTTTTCTTTTATTTTATTTTTCTTTTTTTTAAATTTATTTTTAGTTTAGTTTTAAAAACATTGTAACCTCATTTTTCTTTAAATTATTTTAATTAAATTATTAAATTCAACTGCACCCACTTTCCTCGTGGGATTGACTCGTACTTGCCGCTGTGTACCAGTTAGGCACCATGCACTTGCGGTTATTACAAGTGGGTTAAATTTTCATATTAATTTAGGTTAGTTAAACTCGCATCAAGTTTTTGGCGGCGTTGCCGGGGAAGGTAGCGGTGTAATTGAATTTAAGATTTATTTTCACTAATTAAAAAAAACAAAAGAAAATTTTCAAAAAAACAAAAAACAAAAAACAAAAAACAAATTCAAATTTTTTTTTATTTTATTAAGTTCTTTTTACACTCATTTTGTGTTTGATTTTGCAGAATACACGCTTCTCGAGGATATTGGACGATCCTGCAAAATATCAAGCAAATTTTTATTTTTTTATTTTGTGAGGAGAGTTTTAATTTTATTTTCACCTCGTTTTACGAGTGTGTGGTGTAATAATTTTTAAACTCTACTGTTTTTCATTTTGTTTAACAAAAAAAAAACCCAAAATTCTCTAAGTCAACAGAAAATATAGGGAAACAATTTTAATTGTTACCCAATAATTTCTTGTGATTTAGAAATTCGACTTCTAAGACCAAGACCAATAAATTTACTTGCATGTGCTTATGTGTTGAGTGAAACGGATAAAAAGAAGTCGGACATTTTTTTTGAATTGTGCTAACTTTTTGTGCAGAACTAAATACGCACATTGTAAGTATTTCTATCACACACAATGTATTAGCGACCGGGTGCTTTGTGTAATTGTTTGAAATTGTGTGATTGGTTGTTTAATTTCTGTAATTGTGGATGCTAAACTTTAGTAATTCATAATAAGCAGACCCAACTTCTAAATAGAATTTGGTGAGACTTGATATCCCCACCTCATCACTCCAGCTGTGTGCAACCAATAGCCAAACATAATTAAAATCAATTAGCAAGTTAGATAGAGCCATCTTTTAGGTACGGTGTTCATAGGACAACCTAGACCAAGGTGAATCCAATAATTTTTGTGTTGACTCAAGCTAAAAGTGACGATGGGTTTAATCATTCAATGAACTCCGAGAGGCCACTGCCACAAGGGTAATTTACCAGGTACGCCGAGTCATAAGTAATATACGATCCACAAGAAGAATTGGTGTAACTAACAGTTTTGGGTTAAGAACACAAGCCTCAAGTGTACATTTAACATCATATCGTTCTCACATCTATTGGCTTACAGAGCGGTAGCACAAGGAAGTACTTAATTGGACCATTGTGACCTCCTTCTCTTGTGCAATAATCCGGTTTTTTTGAAACAAAACTCTAGCCCACTAATTTTTAACTTTGTGGTGTAAAGTATACACTCTTAGGATCAACTTGTAGCACCCATTGTTCTGTCATAAAGATTACATATGAAATAATTGTCCTCCAAAGATAAAAAGATAATTGAGCTAAACAAACGTTGATTGCTTAGGGAGGCATGTTTCTTGTGCATTTATTGGTTGCTGATTGCGTGTGAGCCTGTGTATATTTTTAGAGTTAGTGCTTTCAAAAAAAAATCAATGAACACAAGGGATTATCTAGCCAATTTTTCCGACCAAGTCAATTCATTTATGACATGTGACAACCTGATTATGATCCATATTTAGACTTAGGTCTAGCCTATCATCCTGACTTCTCATGGGCTCATGGTCAGTACCATGAAGGCCCTCTAGACACTCCTCATACTCCTCAAGATTTAATTCCTGATAATGAGTTAGAGGATATCATGAACATTTTTATAGAACGAACGAGAGAAGTACTTGAACAAAATTCTCAGGATATCACAGAATTTACAGTTATTTATCAACAAAACTCTCAAGCTATCCGGAAACTTGAGATGACTGTGAGTCAAATAGCTGAGTCACTTCCTGAGATAGAGTCAGAAAAATTCTCTAGCCAACCTATTTCCAACCCAAATGGTCAATTTGAAATTAGTGGCACATCTGAGCCGGACAGTGAAGATGTCAAATCCACTACTACCCTTAGGAGTGGAAAACTGGTTGACAATCAGGTAGGAATGCCTGACATAAGTGTTACAATATCCTCACCCAATTTTACACAGGTTGCATCCTCCTCTCATAAGAAGGCTGATAAAGCCTCATTTATTGATGAACCTGTAGATTCTGAGACACTACAGACATCTCCTTCCCATACTGACTCATTAGACATATACCTTCCTAGTGACTCATGCATAGAATCAAACTGTGAACATTCTTTAAAGTCTCCCCTTGACTGTTTTCATGATGCACATGACCATTTATAGGCTTGTTTGACTCATTTTAGTTTAGACTTTGTTGTTGATGATTCCATTAGGGAAGTCAATGATTTGCTTGACTCAGTCCCCATTGTGGATCCTAATTATAAATGGAAGTCTAAAGTGAAGCCTCTTCCACTCAGTGAGTCAAAACTAGTCCCATCAGTTGAGCCACCTGAGCTTGACCTTAAACAATTACCTGACACCCTCGGGTATGCATTTTCAGGTGATGAGTTGTCTAAACCAATATCTCTATGTAATTCATGTGATGAGCCTGTACCACCTGATATATCCATCGTCTCATCTACTTGCATCACATTCCCATTTACTAAGGCTACATTCACCGATCCCTTGTGTTGTAGTGAGGATTTCAGTTTTCACCATCCTGTTGTGAAAATTATCCAATCTTCTGATTTGGAACCAGACATAGGATGTTCCCTTTTTGGAGCACGCAAGGATCATCTGTTGTGTATGACTACTAGTCACTTTTGGAATGTCCTAGTGTATTTGGTGCCCCATGTCATTGCTATATTTTGGTTGACTGATTCTCAACTGTTCAGGTTGTTGATATACGACCATGGACTAAGTGTTTGTCATGTTCTTCCACTCCACTTTTCGATACACCATTTTTTTAGGAAGAATATTTGTCGGGCTGATGACGTTAAACCAAGCGCTACTGGGAGGCAGCCTAGCTTTAGTTGTGTATCTTTGCTATTAGTCTGGATTGATTTTTGAGTACCATATTTAGTTGTCTTTCACTCATACTCGTTAGCTCCATAACAGTTTTTGACTTACAACTTGCTTTTTTTTTTAGTTAGTGTCGAGTCTGCATTTTATCGATTTCTAATGAAAACTCCATGATTCTTATGTTTGTGAGTCTCATTGATGGATGACTTCTTGGAAATTGGTAAAATCTTCACCGCGGTAATACTGTTCTAACCTCCTTTCATGCACTTATTTCATTCATTTGTCAGAATTATTTTGTTAAACATTGAGGACAATGTTTGGATTAGGTTTGGGGGTACGGTTCATGAGTCGGTGAATATTTTGTAGTGTTTTCTTTTCTTATTCTTAAAAAAAAAAAATTCTTTCAAGAAAACTTGGTCTTTTGCCATTATGAAAATGGATTTTAAATGTTTTATGCTCAAGAAAATGTAAACCAACTTGACATATTCGTATATTGATAAAGACTGAAAGTTTAGTAAGATCCTTAAGTCAGATCTAGTTCATGAGATTTTTCAACTCGACTATCTTGCACCATGAGCCATGTTAGCATAACTTGAAGTTGATGAGTGAAATATATACTATAAAACCTTAGAATAATAGTGGAGACTTAACCCTGAAAGTTTTGAGCATTTCTATTTTTCTGAGGGTTATACATAAACTCTGATTTTTCTTGAATCCACATTATCTCATTGATGATCTCATTATTTTCATTCTTTTGATCAATTGCTTTGGGAATGACATCAAAATTGAATTATTACACTAGAACTTTTTGGCTTATTCAATTGAGATGTCATAATACTGACCCGAACTTAGGAAATGATTTAGGCATTTTTTTTCTTTAGACCATTAACTAGCCTTTTAACTTACCCATAACATTAACCTTTTTTGTAGCCTTTTGAGCCTTAGAATAACTTTTATTTGTTAACCCATTAACCTTTACCCAACTTTTCTGGGAATGTGTATGGATGGATATACTTGGTGTCAAAAGGGCATGAAGAGCAAAATATGAGATATTTCATAAATCCTCTATGAAAAATAAAAAAAAGGTTGAAGAAAAGAAAAATAGAAAAGAAAAATGATTTTTCAATGAGGATAAAGATGTGAGAATGAAGAAAAAATTGATGGTGCGCAACATTGGTTTATTCTTGACAGCCCTAATTGTTCGTTTAATGGGTGTATACATTCCTAGAAATTTTTCTTAGAATCCTTTGACATTCCTTATAAACCATTACCCAAGCCCCGTTACAATCCAACAAAGTCCTAGTTGATCTTAGGTAAAGGTTGGTTCCGTAGATGTTGAGATTTAATAACCAAGACCTATGGTGTTTGATTCAACATTCCCAAAAGTAATTGATATTCCTGTCCATGAGATCATATTCATTACATTCTTGAAAAATCCGTTCTTCATATTACTCTATGTGAGATGATTGTTTCCATTATTTACTCTTTCCTCACATATAAACTGAGTGAAATACCAAATCTATGAGTGTTTTATTGTGAGCGACTTGAGAGGTTTGAAGTCAAAACAAACTTTCTACAGGAGATTTAGTCATTATTTTACTCTGAAATAAAAAGTTATGTTGATAGTGCTATCCACACACACACATTGAGTTGAGGATGATTGTGAATTTTTTTTCTAATCTTTGGAGAATATTAAATTATTTGGAAATTTGTTGATACACTAAAATGACACTATTAGTTTCTTGCATATCTTGAAGTTTTAAAATGAACACTGTTTGACCAAGTTTTTTTTTGAGTAAGTAATGTTTGTGGGTAACATTTCTGGAAACCCTCACGAGACTATAACTCATCCACTAGAGGTAATTTAAGGGCTCAAAGCCTTGTTGCACGTTTAAGGTAAGTGCAACCGATGATTCCTGCGAAAATGAGTTAGAATTTTATTTTTATTGTTTTGCTCGAGGACTAGCAAAATATAGGTTTGGGGGTATTGTCCTAAAGAGAGTAGCACCCTCATGAAAATTCTCGAATAGCCCACTCCACGTGATGTTGCTCGGCGGCATAACATTTTAAATGGGCATGAAAGTCAGATCGTTGAACTATGTAAGTATTGACTCCACCACCTCAGAGAAAATTGCAGTAAAAAATTTCTCTGTAGAAAGATGAGCAACAATTCAGTGCAATATCCACAATGATCGAACAATAAAAAGAAGATAATATTATGCTTACTGCTATCCAATCTGAAACTTCTTGCAAGCGGATGACTCTCCAGCTTAAAATACGGAGAGTCCGAAGAAGCCAAAAAATAATGTTTATGCCAGAACTTTAAATCATCTAACAGGGAACCTAGACAAACTGGCGTATGGTGTTGCGGGTTTAACCGACCTAAATAAAAAGGCTAATTTGACCCACTTGTAATAACCGCAAGTGCACGGTGTCTAACTGGTAGAAAACGGCAAGTACGGGTCGATCCCACGAGGAATGTGGATTAAATTGATTTAATGATTTAACAAAACTAATTTGGAGAAAATGAGGGTTACAGTGTTTAAAAATTCGAGTCAAACAAAAGTAATAAAAATAACAATAAATAAAATAAAAGAGTTGGAGGGAAACCACAATTTGCAAAATATTTTTCAAGCTCCTAAAATTATATTCAAATTTTCTTACTATTCCAATTTCAAATAAATGACTCTAGCAATGTATAAACTCCTAGCATTAATTGTCTTTTTAGGGCACAATTAATCACAAGTTTAATTATTCAATTAAAACATGCTTAATTTATAACATAATATTTTTCTAACAACCTAGATGCATGACATATTAGGTGAAAGTAAAATATTGTAAATCGTGAATCAATTAATATTAATCATGGAATAATAAAGTAAAATGAAATTAATTCTAGAGTTTGAGACTTAATTCACTGTGGTGTTACAGAGCATTCAGCAGGGTGCAAACAGGAACAGGTCCAGTGTGGCTCTGCAGATCCCAGTGGGTGCAAATAGTTCTGATTTTTCTCAGTCGAGGTGCTCTCAGCAAGGTCCACTGGGTGCCAGTAGTGTCAACTTGATTTAAGTCTCTGTGATGGCACTGTTGTGATGCGTGGTGGTGGTGTAGCCGGTGACGGTGGTTGAAGATGAAGTGAAACAGGGTTGTCACACCCCTGTTTCGGTGGAGTGAATAAGAGAAAACAGAGATGGATAGGCTGTGGGTGGTGATTTTGCTTGGTTGGGATGGTCATGAGAATCACAAATTGTGAAGAAGAGGTTTTGGTATTTTATATATTTTTTTTGTTTCCCTTCTCTTCTTCCCCTTTCTTATTCATTTCTATTGTATTTATAGAGAATTAAGAAAATGAACTTGGAAAAGTTAAGGAGGGGGGGGGGGGGGGTCAATGAGTGATTTAATGCTTAAATCAAACTAGAATCTTGGATAATTAAGAGAATATGCTTTGGGTTTGAGAAAAATGAACTTGGACAAGTTAAGGGGAGGGTTCAATGAGTGATTTAAGGCTTAAATCAAACTAGAATCTTGGATAATTAAGAGAATATGCTTTGGGTTTGGGTTTACGGATTTGGTTTTGAGTTTAGGTTATGGGCTTAGGCTATTCTCACCTCCACTTCCTCTGAAGTCACCGTCTGTGATTTATTCATTGCATTTTTCTTTGATTTCTTAGTTATTGCTCCGAATTCTACAAAAACACAAAAATTTAATAATTTATTTTAAATAAAATAAAACAAGGATTAACAAAAATATAATAAAAAGTAAAAAATGTTATAATTATGTGATTATCAAATACCCCCAAACCTATATTTTGCTAGTCCTCAAGCAAAACAAAGAAGAAAGCCGAAAAGAAAATCCTAACTCACTTTAGCAAGCATCGTCGGTCGCACTTACCTTTGAAAACATGCAACAAGGCTTTGAACCCCTAGATTACCTCTAGTGGACGAGTTATAATCTCGTGAGGGTTTCCAGAAAATGTTACCCACAAACATTACTGACTCAACAAAACTTGGTCAAACAGTGTTTATTTTAAAACTTCAAGATATGCAAGAATACAACAGTGTCATTTTCGTGTATCAACAAATCTCCAAATAATTTAATATTTGCCAAAAGTTAGAAAACATTCATAATCATCCTCAACTCAATGTGTGTGTGAAAAGCACTATCAACATAACTTTACATTTCAAAGTAAAATAATGACTAAATCTCCTGTAGAAAGTTTGTTTTGGCTTCAAACCTCTCATGACACTCACAATAAAGCTCTCAGAGATTTGGTATTTCACTCAGTTTATATGTGAGAAAAAACGTAAGTAATTGAAAACAATCATCTCACATATAGTATTATGAAGAACGGACTTTTCAAGAATGGAATGAACATGATCTCATGAACAGGAATATAGATTACTTTTGGGATTGTCGAATCAAACACCATAGGTCTTGGTTATTAAATCTCCACATCTACGGAACCAACTTTTACCTAAGATCAACTAGGATTTGTTGGGTTGTAACGGGGCTTGGGTAATGGTTAATAAGGAATGTCAAAGGATTCTAACAAAATTTTCTAGGAATGTATACACTCATTCAACGAACAATTAAGGCTGTCAAGAATAAACCAATGTTGTGCACCATCAATTTTTTCTTCATTCTCACATCTTTATCCTCATTAAAAAATCATTTTTTTTCATATAAAAGATTTATGAAATATCTCATATTTTTCTCTTTAATGCCCTTTTTACACCAAGTATATCCATCCATACACATTCCCAAAAAAGTTGGGTAAAGGTTAAAGGGTTAACAAATAAAAGTTTTTCTAAGGCTCAAAAGGCTACAAAAAGGTTAATGTTATGGGTAAGTTAAAAGGCTAGTTAATGGTCTAAAGAAAGAAAAGGAAAAAAATGCCTAGATCATTTCCTAAATTCGGGTCAGTATTATGACATCTTAATTGAATAAGCCAAGAAGTTCTAGTCTAATAATTCAATTTTGATGTCATTCCCAAAGCAATTGATCAGAAAAATGAGAATAATGAGATCATCAACGAGATAATACGGACTCAAGAAAAATCAGAGTTTATGTATAACCCTCGAAAAAATAGAAAGGTTAAAAACTTCAGGGTTAAGTCTCCACTATTATTCTAAGCTTTTCTAGTATATACTTCACTCATTAACGTCAAGTTATGCTAACATGGCTCATGGGGCAAAGATAATCAAGTTGAAAAATCTTATGAACTAGATCTAACTTAAGGATCATACTAAACTTTCATACTAAACTTTCAGTCTTTATCAATATACTAATATGTCAAGTTGGCTTGCATTTTCTTGAGCATAAAACATTTAAAATCCATTTTCATAATCTCAAAAGACCAAGTTTTCTTTACAGAAAAGCACAATTTTTTTTTTAAGAATAAAAAAAGAAAGCACTACGAAAAATTCACCGACTCATAAACCCTACCCCAAACCTAATCCAAACATTGTCCTCAATGTTTAACAAAATAATTCTTACAAATGAATGAAAATAAGTACATGAGAGGAGGTTAGAACAGTATTACCGCGGTGAAGATTTTACCAATTTCCACAAGTAATCCACTGATGAGAGCTCATAGACAAAAGAATTGTGGATTAGTTAATAGAAATAGATAAAATACACACTCAACATGCATTCTTACAACAAAAGGTGGGCTGCCTCCCAATAGCGCTTGGTTTAACGTCATCAGATTGACAAAACCCAAAAGATCATCAATTCTGATACACAGGGTCCTCTAATAGAATCACATCAACCTCGACTTCTAATCGAGGTAACTATAAGAATGGCTTGAGTCGTTGACCATTTACCTTAAATACATGGCCATCCTTAGGGTCAACAATCTCCACAACTCCATGTGGGAACACTGCTTTAACAATATAAGGTCCAGACCACCGAGATCTCAACTTTCTATGAAAAATTCGTAACCGAGAGTTGAACAACAAAACTTTTTGAGACGGTTCAAAGGACTTGCGAAGAATGGATTTATCATAAAATATCTTCGTTCGTTCTTTGTAGATTTTGGCATTATGGTACGCATCATTTCAGATCTCTTCCAACTCATTAAGTTGAAGCTTACGATGCGATCCAGCCTTGACCATATCAAAATTGAACATCTTGATGGCCCAATATGCATGATGTTGCAATTCCATAGGCAAATGACATGTTTTTCCATAAACAAGCCTATATGGAGACATTCCAAGCGGGGTCTTAAATGTTGTTCTATAAGCCCAGAGAGTATCACTCAGACGTTGAGATCAATCTTTACGATCTGGTCTGACTGTCTTCTCTAGAATGTTTTTAATCTCCCGATTTGAAATATCCACTTGCCCACTTGTTTGTGGATGACAGGGGGTGCCAACTTTGAGTGATGGAGTATTTTTTTACTAATAGCTCGAACGGTCTATTGCAAAAATGAGAACCACCGTCACTTATAATGGCACGCGGAATACCAAAACGAGAAAAGATATTATCTTTCAAGAATCTTACCACAACCTTGTGGTCATTCGTTTTACATGGTATCGCTTCTACCCATTTGGACACATAATCCACAACAACAAGGATGAAAAGATTGCCAAATGAAGGTGAGAATGGTCCCATGAAATCAATACCCCAAACATCAAAATTTTCAACCACAAGAATATTAGTAAGGGGCATCATGTTGCGACGAGAAATGGAACCCATTCATTGGCATTGATCACAAGTGGTGCAAAAGGGTAGGCCAATAAAAATCACTCTGCAAAACTTTTGCAGTTGTCTTTCTAGAGCTAAAATGACCACCACAAGCTTGCTCATGACAAAATGAGATAATGCTGTGAAATTCACTCTCAGGAACACATCTCCTGATAACCTGATCAGGACAATACTTGAACAAGTATGGATCATCCCAGAAGTAATGTATAACCTCAGCAAGAAATTTGGATCTATCTTGTTTAGACCACTTAAAAGGAAGTTGATCTGTAACAAGATAGTTCACGATATCTGCATACCAAGGTAATTGGGAGAGAGCAAATAATTGCTCATCAGGAAATGACTCATTCAATGGTAAATATTCGCTAGATGACTCTACCAGAAGTCTAGATATATAAATGGTCAGCTACAACGTTTTTCGAACATTTCTTGTCCCGAATTTCAATATCAAACTTTTGTAGCAATAGTA
Organism: Berberis thunbergii; assembly: GCA_003290165.1. Lineage (NCBI taxonomy): Eukaryota > Viridiplantae > Streptophyta > Magnoliopsida > Ranunculales > Berberidaceae > Berberis > Berberis thunbergii. Next base: position 127,188 of record QNQO01010599.1, read on the forward strand.
CCCATCGAATTAAGCGAGGTTTAGCATCTTTTTTAGAGAAAAGATACTTTAATGCCGCATGATCAGTAAAATAATTACTTTGGATCCTATAAGGTAAGACCGAAAGTTGTCTAGAGCAAAGACTACAACTAATAACTCTTTCTCAGTGGTGGAGTAATTAAGTTGTGCGTCTTGTAGAGTTCTACTAGCGTAATAAATGACATGTGTCCAATCGTTGTCCTAGGACAGCTCCGAGTGCAAAGCCGGAAGCATCACACATAAGCTCAAAGGGAAAGTTCCAATTACGAGATTGGATAATTGGAGCTGAAGTCAATAATTGTTTAAGCTTCTCAAAAGCTTTCAAACGATCTTCATCAAAAACAAAAACCGTGTCTTTAGCAAGTAAATTGCATAAAGGATGAACGATTTTGCTAAAGTCCTTGATGAATCTCCGATAAAATCCAGGATGGCCTAGAAAAGATCTAATTTCCTTAACCGTCTTTGGAGGTGGAAGACTCGAAATTAAATCAATTTTGGCTTTTTCGACTTCAATTCCCTTGTGTGAAATTACATGTCCAAGAACAATGCCCTGTCGTACCATAAAATGACATTTCTCCTAATTTAAGACAAGATTTTTCTCCACACATCTATTTAACACTAAAGTTAAATGATGTAGACATTCATCAAATGAATCACCAAATACTAAGAAATCATCCATAAACACCTCGAGGAACCTCTCAACCATATCGGGAAAAACATTAAGCATGCACCGCTGAAAAGTAGCGGGTGCGTTACACAATCCAAAGGGCATTCTCTTATATGCGAAAGTACCAACGGGACAAGTGAATGTGGTCTTCTCTTGATCCTCAGGTGCAATGGGGATTTGTTTATAACCGGAATACCCATGAACAAAACAATAGTAATCATGTCTGGCTAACTTTTCAAGCATCTGATCAATGAAAGGAAGGGGAAAGTGATCATTCCTTGTGACCCGTGGTCATGCGGGTTGGTACTAATTCATTCATCATTCTTGATTACCGTTACCCCTTACTTCTTTGGGACAACTTGAATAGAACTGACCCAAGGACTATCCGAAATTGGGTAGATTATACCCACATCCAACAATTTGAGCACTTCGGCTCGGGCAACTTCCTTTAGATTAGGATTAAGTCTATGTTGCATTTCATGTGATTCTTTGGCATTATCTTCGATATGAATGCGATGCATGCAAACGATTGGACTTATTCCTTTAATATCCGCGATAGTCGACCCAAGTGTTGTTTTATGTTCTTTTAAAACATCTAACAATTTTCCTTCTTGTTCTTCAGTCAATGCAGATGAAATAACAACAGGTAAGGTATTTTAGGCTGAGCTTGGGTGGTTTCTCAACGGAAGGGACTTGTTTTGACTCACTGAGTGGAAGAGGTTCCACCCTAGGCTTCTATTTATAACTGGTTTCCATTATATGGGTAGAGTCAAGCAAAGCATTGACTTCCCTGATGGAATCATTAATATCAAAGTCTAAATTAAAATGAGTCAAACAAGCCTCTAAAGGATCATTAAACTGAAGAAATTAATGTTCCGCAAACTCTCAATCATGTTAACCTCAAAGGAATCCTCAGACTTGGGAGGTTGTTGACTTACATTGAATACGTTGAGTTCGACGGTCATGTTACCAAATAATAATTTCATGATTCCATTTTGGCAATTAATGATAGCATTGGATGTGGCAAAAAATGAACGACCCAAAATAACTGGAATGTGACTAGAGGGATTGTGAACAGGTTGTGTGTCAAGGACTATGAAGTCCACAAGGAAATAAAATTTGTCAACCTTAATGATCACATCCTCTATGACACCGTGGGGGACTCGGACAGACCTATCTGCCAATTGCAATGTCACTTGAGTTGGTTTCAACTCACCAAAACCCAATTGCACATATACTGAATATGGCAATAGATTAACACTTGCCCCTAAATCTAACAGTGTCTTCCCAATCATATGATCACCAATCACATATGAAATAGCCGGGCAACCAGGATCTCTGTACTTAGGTGGGGTTTTGTGTTGAAGGATGGAGCTGACTTGCTCAGTTAGGAAGGCTCTTTTGTGCACATTCAGTTTTCGCTTTTGTGTACACAAATCCTTCAAAAACTTGGCATAAGAGGGAACTTGCTTAATAGCCTTGAGTAATGGAATATTGATTTGAACTTGTTTCAAAATTTCCATTATATTGTTGGCATTTGTTCCTTTCTTCGCCGAAACTAACTGCGATGGAAATGGTGCTCTGGGAATATAGGATGCCTTGGTGGGATCAGAGTCAAGATGATGATCCTCTTGAGAAGATGAGGCTTTATCACCCTCCTTCTCAGATGGAGGTGTGACTTGCTTTGGCGTGGATTGGGATTTAGGATCAATCAAATTAGGCATTCTAATTTTGTTGTCAACTTGTTTTCCACTCCTAAGGGTGATGATAGATTTGGCATCTTCATTGCGTGGCTGAGATGTACTGCCTATTTCGAATTGGCCCTTAGGATTTTGATCCGGTTGACCAGGGAATTTTCCTGCTTCTCTTTCAGGAAAGGATTTTGCTATTTGAGTCACAGTCATCTCAAGCTTTTGGATGGCTTGAGATTGTTGTTGAGAAGTAGCTCTTAGTTTGGTGATAGCCTGAGAGTTCTGTTCGAGCATGGTTCCTGTTCTATGCATCAATCGGTTCAATGTATCCTGTAAACTTTGGGTGTTAGAGGGAGGTACATCTTGATTGAATTGAGGCCTATTAGCAGGAATTGGAGCTCGAGGAGCTTGAGGGATAACAACTGGGCCTCCTTGATGTTGACCCTGGGCCCATGAGAAATTAGGGTGTTTGGCTAAACCTGGATTGTAAAAATTTGAGTGTGGATTATAACCAGATTGCCTAAAGGTATTGAATGCATTGACTTGCTCAGGAAAATAAGCAGGGCACTCATTTTTCAAGTGACAGTCTGATGTGGAATGACTAGAACTTGAACATGCAGTACAAACCTCGGATAGAACATTATTTTGGACTGATGGCTGAGACTTTTCCAAATATGCATCAATCTTCTGTGCCATTGTCATTTCAACTACTTCCAACCTTGAAGAAGGAGGAAAATGAGGAGTAGATGATGTATTCCTTACTTCATACAAACCACCCTTTCGCCTATCCGAGTTTTTTCTTGAATAATCCCATTGTTGAGAATTTTCAGAAATAGCTTCAAAGAATTCCCAAATCTCATTAGCACTCATCTTCTTAAGTGACCACGACTAGTGGCGTCAATCAATCGACGGTTTTGAGGGGTTAACGCGTCTTGAAAGTATTGAACCAAGCGTGACTTTACAATGCCGTAATGAGGACACCTAGCAATGAGTTCATTGAATCTTTCCCAACATTCATAGAAGTGCTCACCCTCTTTCTGTTGAAAATTAGATATATCTCTTCGGATGGCATTTGTTTGATGAATAGGAAAATATTTTGTCAAAATTTTTCCTGATAGGGCATCCCAAGTGTTGATGGTTCCAGTTTCTAAGGAGTTTAACCACGACTTCGCCCTATCTTTTAAAGAAAAGGGGAAACAACCTAAGACGAACTGAATCATCAGAAAAATTGGGATATTTTAGAGTAGCACAGATGTCAAGAAACTCTTTGACATGTAGATATGGATCCTCTTTTTCAAGACCATAAAAGGAAGGAAAAAGGTGGATAATTGATGGTTTTAGCTCAAAGCTACTTACAGTGGTCTAGGGTAAGACAATGCAAGATGGGGTGTTATTGGAACGTGGAGAGAAATAATCCTTAAATGTTCTCTCCCCAACCATTTTAGTGGTCTCACTCGACAAGGAGAAAGATTTTAGAAGGTCAATGGGGACTTTAGACAACTCTGCAGGATCCTTTCGAATTAGTTTACCTCTCGAATCTCGTTCCGAAAGACGCATAAATAGGTCTACACCAAGTGAGGTTTGAAATGTTTACTAACCTTAAAAAAATCACGCACAGACTCAAACACAATTAGCAACCAATTAATGCACAAGAAAAAATGTCTCCCTAAACAATCAGTGTTTTTTAGATTAATTATCTTTTTATCTTTGGGAGAACAGATTATTTCTTATGTAATCTTTATATCAGAGCAATGGGTGCTACAAGATGATCCTAAGAGTGTATACTTTACACCACAAAGTTCAAAATCAGTAGGCTAGAGTTTTGTTTCAAAGAAACCGGATTATCGCGCAAGAGAAGGAGGTCACAATGGTTCAATTAAGTACTTCCTTGTGCTACTGCTCTATAAGCCAATAGATGTGAGAACGATGTGATGTTAAATGTACACTTGAGGCTTGTGTTCCTAACCCAAAACTGTTAGTTACACCAATTCTTCTTGTGGATCGTAGCTTACTTATGACTCGGTGTACCAGGTAAATTACCTTTGTGACAGTAGCCTCTCGGAGTTCATTGAATGATTAAACCCATTGTCACTTTTAGCTTTGGTCAACACAAAAATTATTGGATTCACCTTGGTCTTGGTTGTCATATGAACACCGTACCTAAAAGATGGCTCTATTTAACTTGCTAACTGATTTTAATTATGTTTGGCTATTGGTTGCACACAGCTGGAGTGATGAGGTGGGGATATCAAATCCCACCAGTTTCTATTTAGAAGCTGGGTCTGCTTATTATGAATTACTAAAATTTAGCATCCACAATTACAAAAATTAAACAACCAATCACACAATTTCAAACAATTACACAAAGCACCCGGGTCGCTAATACATTGCGTGTGATAGAAGTACTTACAGTGTGCGTATTACGTTCTGCACAAAAAGTTAGCACAATTAAAAAAAATGTTCGAATTCCTTTTATCCGTTTCAATCAGCACACAAGCATATGCAATCAAATTACTTGTCTTTGTCTTAGAAGTCGGATTTCTAAATCATAAAAAAAATTATTGAGTAACAATTAAAATTGTTTCCCTATAATTTCTTTTGACTTGGAAAATTTTGGGTTTTTTTTAGGTGATTAAAAATGGAAAACAATAAAGTTTACAAAAATTATTACACCACACACTCGTAAAACGAGGTGAAAATAAAATTAAAACTCCCCTCACAAAATAAAAAAAATTAATTAAAATTAAAATTTGCTCGAGAAGCCTGTATTCTGTAAAAATCAAACAAATAACACGAAATGAGTGTAAAAAGAACTTAACAAAATAAAAATAAAATTTTGTTTTTTTTCTGAATTTTTTTTAAATTAGTCAAAATATATCTTAAATTCAATTACACCGCTACCGTCCCCGGCAACGGCGCCAAAAACTTGTTGCGGGTTTAACCGACCTAAATAAATAGGCTAATTTGACATACTTGTAATAACCGCAAGTGCACGGTGTCTAACTGGTAGACAATGCCAAGTACGGGTTGATCACACGAGGAATGTGGATTAAATTGAATTTAATGATTTACCTAAACTAATTTGGAGAAAATGAGGGTTACAGTGTTTAAAAATCCGAGTTAAACAAACGTAATAAAAATAAAAATAAATAAAAGAAAAGAGTTGGAGGGAAGCCACAATTTTCAAAATATTTTTCAAGCTCCTAAAATTATATTCAATTTTTCTTATTATTCCAATTTCAAATAAATTACTCTAGCAATGTATAAACTCCTAGCATTAATTGTCTTTTTAGGGCACAATTAATCACAAGTTTAATTATTCAATTAAAACATGTTTGATTTATAACATAATATTTTTCTAACAACTTAAGATGCATGACATATTAGGTGAAAGTAAAATATTATAAATCGTGAATCAATTAATATTAATCATGAAATAATAAAGTAAAATGAAATTATTTCTAGAATTTGAGACTAAATTCACTGTAGTGTTACAGAGCATTCAGCAGGGTGCAAACAGGAATAGGTCTATTGTGGCTCAGCAAATCCCAGTGGGTGCAAATAGTTCTGATCTTTCTTAGCCGATGTGCTCTCAGCAAGGTCCACTGGGTGCCAGTAGTGTCAACTTGATTTAAGTCTATGTGATGGCACTGTTGTGCTGCGTGGTGGTTGTCTAGCCAGTGACGGTGGTTGAAGATGAAGTGAAATAGGGTTGTCACGCCCCTGTTTCGGTGGAGTGATGGAGAGAAAACATAGATGGATAGGCTGTAGGTGGTGATTTTGCTTGGTTGGGATGGTGATGAGAATCACAAATTGTGAAGAAGAGGTTTTGGTATTCTATATATTTTTTTTCTTTCCCTTCTCTTCTTCCCCTTTCTTATTCATTTCTATTGCATTTATAAAGAATTAAGAAAATGAACTTGGACAAGTTAAGGGGAGGGTTCAATGAGTGATGTAAGGCTTAAATCAAACTAGAATCTTGGATAATTAAGAGAATGTGCTTTGGGTTTGATTGGGTTTGGGTATACGGATTTGGTTTTGGGTTTGGTTTTGAGTTTAGGTTATGGGTTTAGGCTATTCTCACATCCACTTCCTTTGAAGTCACCGTCTGTGATTTATTCATTGCATTTTTCTTTGATTTCTTCGTTATTGCTTCGAATTCTACAAAAACACAAAATTTTAATAATTAATTTAAAATAAAATAAAACAAGGATTAACAAAAATATAATAAAAGGTAAAAAATGTTATAATTATGTGATTATCATATGGAGCTGGCAGGCCCATGATCATTCAAACGGGAAGGAGTCAACAGAATTATCACTTTCAGAGTCACATAAATGCCAACATCTTTCACCCTAATGAGAAGGACGATTAGGGCTCTGTATTCGTTCGACACCATCTGAGCGAGTGGAATATTAAAATACACCAGATATCTTCTAGGACGGGGAAGCGGAGACCCAATTGAAGCATGCCCATATGCAAGGCGATGAACCCAATTAAAAGAGTTTTAAGTCCTCAGAGAAATCATTGGGGTTTGATTTGAACCTAATGAAAAAAGTTGTAAGTCCTCAGGAATGCGGTATTTGTCTCGGAGACTAGCCAGACCAGTTTCATTAATTAACATGTCCGTAAAAACTCATAGCAAGATAGGGCCAACTTCTCAGTGGGATTAAGTTTACTTCTATCTACCAATGAAGAAGGTATGGAACTTCGATTACATTTGCGAAAATGAAAGTTTAGCAAAACAAGAATGCAAAATCAAGACAGCAAGATGGAGTTTCAGAAAAATTGCAGAAGTAAAGAAACTCAATTTTGCAAAAAATGATTAAATAGAAGCAAGTATTCGCGCCCTTTTTGAGCAATCACGTAATCAATTAATGATGTGCACCACTCGATGAGACATTTCAGACTCAATCATCACGACTATACAGTTCCCTCATGAAGTGACTTAGTGGACCAGCAAGCTGGCCTACTAACTCGAGGGGAGCAGTTGATGATACACCAAACCCTCTTCCAATCTACTCCATACACGTGGCATAATGATCTTGTCAACAGAGTAAATCAGGCCTAGATGAGCGCCGAATCTAACAAAGCCCAGATTACTCCGAGCCCACTGAGGAGGGGTACCAGGAGGTTGGCCACAATCAGCAAGGCCCTATTAAGCCCGTAAGTCACATGGTCAAGCTCAATACTCATAAGACCAGATAAGGCAAGTATTTAAGAGTTTGACCTAGGACATGCAAGCTAGCAACACATTGACTCTTACTAGGAAACAAATATCAAAGCATAAGTCGTGCATGGAAACTCTCCTGCACTGACAACACTCCACAATGAAAGGATCTCTAATCGATATCTTTCCTTAAACCACACCACCAAAGGAATAGCCGAACAAGGACTCTCACATGATAAATAGGGTACAAGGTTGATGAACTAAGGTACGCTACAGAACCCAATTTCAAGCATTACACATTTCTCAAGTCTTGTTCGACTTAAGCATCAAAGTGTCATCAACTGCCTCAACGGTGGTCTTTGACTCACGTGTGTTCCTCGTGTAAGTCAAGGTCAACGAGAACGGAAACTGATCCATTAGGTTTTGTATTCTCTATAAAAGGGGGCCCTAGTGGATTGTAAAAGGGGAAGTCAAAACGTCTGTAGAAGCCCTCAAACAATACAAACATAGTGAAACTGAATCCCACCATAGGATCCTGGGGAGTACCTCCGTAGGAAACCTCGACACTTAAAAAGGATAAATATCACAGATATTGTGAATAATCTCCCAAATATCTGAATATTTCAGATCTATCATGGATATTTCGGATACTTTCACCAAAAAATAGATGGATATATTTCAAGATATGTTGAACCATGTCTTTTAGTTGTTTATTATTTATAAATATGTACTCTATGTACAATCTACTTTCTATTGAGTGTGATTCCCATTTAGTTAAAGGTTAATCTCAGGTCCGGGTGAAAATTCAATGTATTGTCAGGTTTTTATTGTTTCTGTTCCACTCTTCATCGGATTAGTCGGCCCTTGATCCAAACCCACGGAAAACACTTCTGCCAGGAGAGATGAAAGTTGAACTCTAATACTTGATGAAGTTGAAGCATGACACTAATAATTTCTGTGAAAAAAAAAAAAACACATTTTGGAGTTTGAGTGGTGTCTAAACCATGGTACATTAATTTAAAAACATAAACCATAAACATAAGAAATTGTGACTGTAATCATGCAAATAAACACAAAATATCATACATTAGTGTGTAAAGATCATGTGCACAAACACAACTATCAAGGATGCGCATGGACATATGGAATACAATTAACTCAACCTTTATTGAGCTTATATTTTTAGGTATAAAAACCAAAACAAACCATTCTTTGTCATTCTAAATAAAACCAAACGGTTACAAGTGAAAATAAGTTTATTTGATCAAATCAAATCTTTGGATTCTCACACTGTACTCAGAATGTCCTTCAATTGAGCTTTCAACATTAAAACAATATTTGTTTCTCATTTAAGGCAACTAAACTTGTTTGGTTAATTAAAAGCTCACATAAAACATTAGCTTATTTATGTTTAGGTTTTTTTTCATACGCAAACTTAGCTTGATGCAAATCAAACATTGACTTTGTGTATAAACATTGACTTTGTAAAAGGCGACTATGCATTATTGAGTTGTATAATCTTAGAAGACGTATGTCAATGAAAATGCAACCCACGTAGTCTCAGCCATCTGTATAACACTTTTAACTAACTTTTTCTTTACAGTTGGAAGCCTTTGCTCAAATTTGGGCACAAGATATACAGGAGAATGTTATTGCTAGTTGCTGTTGTTTCTTGCTTATTCTCCATTCCTGCTTATAAATTATTTATCTTACAAAATTGAACGGTGTTTAGGTTGGAGACAAAAAAACTACTTAGTTTTAATCAAATATATGAATCTGACAGATCTTATAAAATTTAAAGCACCAAGAGTGCATGGGTTCGATTCTCATTGCCAACACTTGATATTTGTTTATTTATTTTTGGAAAATAAAAGATGGCTGAGATTTATTCAAACATGAAGATCTAATGCTGGGACTTAAACTTAACCTTTATGAAGATTTATCCCCCAATAAGAGTGCAAATGATGGATTTCTATACCCAACATTTTTTATATTTATTTATTTTCTTCAAAAGTTGATGGTAGTGATTAGGCATGTCAGTATATTTATTTATTTATCATACTCAAACATTTAGTATGTGGAGTAATGTTATAGTAAGGTAGATTATTGACACAACCTTGGGGTGTAATTAGTGCCGCAACCTTTGGGTATGATTATTGACACATGTTTTCAATGACAATATATATTTATTAAAGCACCAAATCCAATTTAATTAAAAAAAAATTGCATAAGTCCAGTCCGTTGACAATCATAATTATCATGGTGATTGAAATTAAAAAATTACTTTTGCTGTGAGAGAATAGGTTAAGTTATTTCAACAACCACTAAGTTTATTCTATTGAGATGTCCATGTTTTGTATTAGCACTGAAATCAAGATAGAGAATAAGTTAAGTTATTTCATGTTTTACATTAGTTTGTTATATTCACTGAAATTTGATTGAGATGTCCAATTAGTAATTAATAAATAGACCCCAATTTGTAAATAGCCAAATTTGTAAATGCCCCAATTAGACCTTAATTGAAAATTTCATTTTTTTAAAATGATTTCATTTAGTATAGGTGTTTGTTTTAATCTTTTGAATTGTTTTTCAGGAATTATTTGAATAATAAAAAATAAACTGACCCTTAAAAGGATAATATTCTTATGCATTGGATGGTTAGATCAATTGGAATGAAATCAACTGTGTTTTATTGAAATATTATAGATAGCTCTTATTCTAATTTGTTTTATTGACATTTACATAGTCATACTATGATTCAATTTTGATTTTTTTTATTAACATGTATAGGGGTGGGCATCCGATCCCGCGATTCCGAATCCGTCCCGATCCTGTCTCGTCCCATCCCAATTTTTTTGGGTTCTTTTGGAATTAATCAAACTCATCCCGATCTAGAGTGGGATGTGATCGAGATGAAGATTTTCAATCTCACCCATCCCGTCAAGTCCCGAATTTAATTATTTAATAATTATTATTATTAATTTTAATCAAAATACTCTTTTAAATTAAAGTTTAGGATGTGTTGAAATTAAATCAATGTAAGATGAAATTCTATATGAAATCTAAATGAATTGAATATTAATTCTAAATGAAATTTAAAATTTATTTTCCTTTCAAAAAAAGTTTAATATTTATTTAATATCTATTATTATTTATGAAGTAAGTTGTATGTATATAAATTTGACATTATTGGTGTATGAGTAATGTGAGAGAAAATTCTTTTTGTTATTTTTTACTGGATAACTATTAAGTACGTGCTCATCCCGTCCTGTCCCGATCCCGAATGAACGGGATGGGTCAATCTCGTCCCATCCCATCCCGTGCCCACCCCTAAACATGTACAATGGGCTATATTGAAAACAATAATGTGATTTATTGACATGTACAGTGGGACTTCAAAGTTAGAATATTCCTAGCATACATTAGAATATAGTGTTGAATATCCTAGCATACATTTGTATACAATGTGATTTACATCTGCATACAGTTGGACTTCAATGTTAACCATGTATACAATGTGATTTACATTTGCAAACAAAATGTGCTACTCTGAAGGTATTGTATTTCTTGCTCACTAGTAGACTTTAACAAAATTTTGCTGTCTACTCAAACATTTAGCATGTGAAACAATATTGTAGTGGTTCATTTATATATTTGCATTTTGAATAATTACAAATGCATATTATTGTGTATAACAGGTTTTAGTGTTGAAAAAAAAATTGAGAAAACAAAGTAAACTCGGTCGAAAAAAAAAAAAAAAAAAAAAAACCTTATTTTTTGTTGCATACTCAAACATTTAGCATGTGGAGTAAAGTTATAGTGGTTTATTGTGTTTAATGTCATTTTAATGAATTACAAATGCAAATTTTAGTATTGAGAAATTTTTTTAAAGTAAGATAAACTGTTAAAATTCAACAAAAATATTGTAATTAATTTAGTTTAAGCTACCATTACAGAAACATCAAACATTTGTGGTTGAGATAATATCACAATGGATATTAAAAAGATAAATGACAAGACATGTATTAAATAAATATGTTGAGTGGTAATGATACATATGCCGCAACCTTGGGGTATGATTAATGACACGTGTCTTGAACCGATAATATATATTTATTCTCGTTGTGGCGTGGTGCAACATCTACATCTAGAGGCCAAACTAAAACCGCATCTGTATAGCTCCCCATCCACTGGTACCCCTCTATGGAGTAATTTCCACACCAAAACTGAAATTCTAGAAGGAAGAAAGTCATGCCAAATCAATTTATAAAGGCCATTAACCGTCCCTTTCCTCCGTAGCAATTCATAGGCCGATTGAAGAGAAAAAATCTCATTTTGGTTCGAAACCCATATACATTCATCCTCATCAAATTCCTCGCCAAATAATCTATCAGCAAAAATGCTCCTTGCTAGATGTCTGATCTCTGGGTTAACCAATTCAAAGTTGGTTGAAATCACCTCATTTACCGAAGGCCACACACCTTGAATAACCAAATCCGCCGATCTTCTGAAGGATGCTGTCGTATTCCAATTTTTCTTAAAAAAAACTGATATTTCCCTTACCAACGCGCCAAAGCGAATTGCTCAGAATAAGGGACTCGCCAAACATTATTTCTTTGAAAAATGGGGAAGACCTCATTTTCACCAACTGACCATTCAAAGCCACCCCATGCACCCAGTATTTACTTCTCATGAAAATTGCCCAAAGAGAATCCGAAGTAAGTAGGCGCCAAAGTGCCTTGAGGCGAAAAACCCTCATCACCAACAACAAGTCTTTCACACCCAGACCTTCTTCGTCCTGTGGAAAGCAAATATTAGACCATGAAACCCATTTTTTCTTCAGTCTTCCTTCACAATCCCCCCAGAAGAAGTCTGCCAACAAACTATTAATCCGAGATAAAACTTTCATAGGAACACACATGGTACTAAGAATATAAATTGGAATCGAGCTCAGAACATGTTTAACCAAAATTAAACGACCTCCCGGGGATAGCAATTTCGCCTTCCATCCCTGAATCCGGGATTGAATTTTAGCAATCAAATCTTCAAAATATGAAATTTTAACTCTTCCTTGAAAAACTGGTCCTCCCAAATATTTCAAAGGAGCAGCTCGGAACATGAATCTTGTATAGGTTTTGAAACCTACAATTTTCTCTGCAACTGCCCTATCATCCAAAATAAAAGAGCTTTTGCTTGCATTTATTTTCTGTCCCGAAGACCGGCAATAGTTGTTCAAAAACTCCATGCATCCCAGAATAGAAGACTTTCTGTCATTTAAGAAAATGAGGGTAGAATTTGCATATAGAAGATGTGAGATAGGTTTGCATGCCCTGGGAGTATAAAAGTAGCCAATTTTACCTCTAGCAAAAGCCTCTTTTAGTCCCCTACTCAACACTTCGGAGGCAATAATAAACAAAAATGGAGACAGAGGGTTGCCTTGCCTTAAACCCCTGGTAGATCTAAAAAATCCTTTGTAGACTCCTTGAAGTAACACTGAAAAGCAACAAGAAGCGATACAGTTGGAGATGATATGACAAAATCTACCATTAAAGCCAAATTTTGTAAGCACCGCCAACAAAAAATTTCATTCCATTCTGTCATAGGCTTTCTCCATGTCAATTTTCAAAACCACATTACCGCCGAAAACCTTTCGGTTAATGTCCCTAATCAATTCCTGTGCAAGGTCAATATTCTCACCAATAAACCGTCCTTTAACAAATGCCCCCTACTCCGTAGAGATAAGTAGGGGCAAAAGATCTGCCAATCTAGTACAAAGGATTTTACTGAAAACCTTATAAATCACGTTGCATAAACTGATAGGGCGAAATTCAGAAAAGGACCCTGGATTCTCAGTTTTAGGAATCAAAGCCAAGAAATTAGCCGAGAAAGAAGCCGGCATCGCCTCCCCATCAAAAAATTGAATAGCTGCCTCCCAGATATCTTTACTCAGAATCTCCCAACAAGACTGAAAAAATCCAACAGTAAATCCATCCGGACGCGGGGCACTATTCTTGGGGATGTCAAAAACAGCATTTTTCACTTCCTCCAAAGAAGGACGTTTGACCAAGATGTCACAATGGCCGGAACTCATCAGTTTCGGAATACAATTCAACAACTCTGCATCCACCGTACATGAACCTTGGGAAGACAACAAATTGGCAAAGAAATCAGTGGCATTAAAAAGAATCTCACCAGAGTCCGAAATAGTCCTACCGCATGGTAAATTAATCTGATTTATAGCCCTCCATTTTTGTTTAGACTTGGTAGAAGCGAAAAAATATTTGGTGCAGGCATCCCCCTCCTTAAACTCTTTTTCACCGGATTTTTGAATCCAGTAAAGCTCCTCCTATTTTAGAGCTAATCTGTACTCAACCTGACAGCGATTTAAATTGCAACAAGCATTAGTATCCCAGTTGGCATCAACATTGAAACCATTATTATTTCAATCATCTTAAACGCGGGAGGAAGACAAACCCTTCTTAGTCTTATGACAATGCCCGAAGGAACCGCAGCTTTGACGTTTTTCTTTCGCTCCGCATCAGATAGTGCCCCCAATTCTAAGTCCTTGATAGCTTGTGTGCCCGGCCCAATGTCCGAATTCGACTCCGCCTCATCACTATCTGTTGCACTTTCAAGTGTATTGACATTCATTTTTTTTTCTTCTTTTTCCGCAATGAAACGCCCACCTTCAACAATTTGCTAATGTCTGCCGGCAATGCGCGAGCATTCGGCAACCCAACCTGGACTGTCTGCTGATCTGTTTTAGCACATGCTTCCTGGATCGCAGCAATTGGAACCTATAATTCAGCCCTTATTTCCTGTGTGATAGCAGCACTAGACGACGTCGTAACCGAGACAGTTCGAGGAGCGAGCATACAGTGGCCTGGTTCTCGGACGGGAGAAAGATCTCCAGCTACAGCAGACCCTGGAACCACCTCTGCTGGAGCGAAACAGGGCGCAGGCAGAGTCCGAAACTCCCCTGTTTCGGTGTTGTTGGCTGGCTGAGACAGCCCAGTCTGTTCGGACTGGGACAACGTTTCCTCTGTTTTGTGCATTTGCAAACCTGACTGGGACAACACCGAGTGCCCGGACTGTCCCTCCAATGAAAATTCCACCTTTTTCATCCCTGTAACGAGCTGCCCAACCTGAATTTCACATGATAAACTTTTCATAGCAGTTTGCGACGCCTCAGCTGGATTAGAAAGGATACTCTTTGATTCCGGATTGACATCCTTGTCATTTGGAATCGGCTTTGGTTGGTGTCCAAGAACATTTTCAATCTCTGAAGTTGTATACCCCGCCTCTAGTAGACATTCCTCCGTAGATTCTGACTTGACCCCGGTTTGAGCATGCTCTATTTTATGACCCGCTATTTGTAATTTCGCTGGAGCACCCTCCTCTTCCTCAATATTTTCTATTAGTGCCTCGAAAGTGTTTGACAAAACCACCTTTACTGGATCAATTGCCCCCGGCTTGTTCTCCATGACTCCCTCCGAAATCTCCTCGCCTTTGCTAGTTTTTGTTCCACTCACACCCATCTCCGAATTTGAAGATTTTTCTTTTCTAATCACTAGAACATATTGTTGCTTGGTATTATTATTTTCTACCTTTGATTTGACGACCTTCTCAGTCTTACCTATGTCCGAAACTCGGCCTCCGGCCTTAATGTCGAGCTTCTTTTGACAAACACTCTCCTGATGCCCTATCAAAGAACAAAAATCACAATATTTGAAACCTGGGTATTCTATCTTCTGTCAGAAACCTCTATTATTGGCTCTATCAATCCATACTCTGTTTGGTAATTTGTCTGCCAAAGTCATCTCCACGCACATGAGGGCAAAGCCCGGGCGCGATAAACATCTAGTATGGTCATCCATTCTCAAAAAATCACCAAAAGAATTGACAATTGCTTTTAAGATAGGCGGATGAAAAAGATGTAAAGGTAAGTTAGGCAACTCTACCCACAGTGGCACCGAGATCGGGTCCTCCTTCAAACTGAAACCATTATGCCAACGGAAAGCTTTAAAACGAACGCCACGAATCAAAAAGGAATCCTGCAACAACACTTTTTTTAGCTTCCTCCTCCGATTGAAGACGAAGTAACACATGCAGTTGATTGAGTAATCCAAGCGAAAAATCGCCCATAATTCCCCAAGTTCTGTGAATCGAATCTCGAATGTCTTCCAATGTAGGGTGGTAGCTAGAGAATTTTAAGACGATCACATGTTTTTCCATAAACTCCTCCCCACGGACTTCATCCGTTGCCGTAATGCCAATTGTTGGAGCGCCCTCTTTATGGAATCTAGTGATTTCAACCGGAGTCTCCACAACGTCGGCCACCAGAATTTTTCCAAAAAATTGTGCGAAAGAGGGCTTTGCCGCTCCTTCCACGGTTCCCCCATTAGCAGATCTCCCCATCATGTGGGGAGGGATGGCGGCAAGAGGCGCCGACATCACATCCAGATCGGTGCCAGTGTCGAATATTCAAAACAGGATCAACAGATTTGAAACGGTGCAAACCTGTCTCTGAACCGTATCGGTGCACAAAACCGGTTTCTGAACCGTATCGGCGGCTGTGACGAAGAGATCACTGCAACCGAAACACGAGCACCAGATCTGTACCTCAGCCATGACGGGAGCAGAGAACGAGTTGTCTGCCCGGAGCAGTTCTGTGATAGCTGAAAACGTCCAGTAGCGTCCGGTATCGGCCAGAATCGGCATGTCGCGACCAGAGAAACCTTGCTATGCCGGCAATGGGTGGCTGAGCCGCCTAGGGTTGTCGCAGTGGCTACCCTAGCCGCCACCAGTCGATGGCTAGGATTCAATCCCACACATGAGGGACGATTGAGATTTGATATCAGTCAAAGACTGAAATACCCTCCGAAATCGCCCCAAATCGCCCTCTCAAATGTTTAATATCATTTTCATTAAAATCCGGATGTTTAGTTATTCATCGGGCATTCCCCTTAAAAGTTGTTTATTTCAAATTTCGAAATATTTTTGTTTTCCTTTCAGGGTTTTTCCAGAGTAGACCAAATCTAAATCTTATGATTCAAATCAAATCTTACTGCAATCGATTCAAATCAAATGAAAGAATCGGAAACAAATAAATCATACGATTTGATTTGCAAATCATATTCCAAACCATGATCCACGGTTTAACAATCATGCACCCTAGATGACTTTTCAAAGCCTTTAAACCTGATTTATTATGTTTCTTTGGATTTTTATTAATCGTTCCATGTCTCTAACATTAAAATTTTGACTAACACATCAGTCGTATACCATTATACTAAGAAATATTTAAAGAGTCAAAGACTCTTCATGTCACAAAACAAGTCGTAGACCATTATACCAAGAAATATTTAAAGAGTCAAAGACTCTTCATGTCACAAAACAACTAGGAGTGCTTTCTTTTCACTCTCTAGTCCTTTTTATATTTCTTGGATCATTTCCCAAAGGAACACTCTAGTCACCATGAAGAAAGCTCTTCTAGGAGTCAGGTATTCTGTTCTTCTGAAGAAAATTTAAAATTAACAATTATCGTAATGCTTCTTAGTTCTTACTTGCCGAAAGAAAAAATAAAGAACATGAAAAAAGTGTTTATACATGATGTTAGTGAAAAAATTAAACAGACTAAATGCAAGAGGAATGCCCAAATTTTTGTTAGTAAACTAATTGAACAGTCTAGGGAAAACGACACAAGCAGTAGTTGGAAACAGGAAATCCCATTACTCTAGTCAGCTAAAATATCTTCAGGAGAGTCAAACTCAGGACAACTAAAAAGTAGTTTTTGTGAACAATCTACAAAGAGCTCACACAAACTGTAGTCAGGGAGTGATTAAGGAAAGCCTCTGTAAATTTTTCACACCAACATTTACTACGAAGACCACCCTAAGGGTCTAACAAATCTTATGCATTTCCTACTGTTGGGGGTGGATGTGTGTGTGTAAAGAAATTTCCTACTTGCCTTTCAGTCACTTCTATTATTCCATTTATGAGTGTAATTTACATGTCTACGTTTGGATATATTGCAATAAGGAATATGCTATAAAATTGATTAAACGGCTACTTAAAGTTTGTTCTATGTCAAAAAGAAACAAAACCTCGTGTTTCATTATGTAAATTAAATTGTAAAAGCACCTGAAGGGTCCAAACTCCCTTGGGGCCTTGAAAATCAGGTATGCCACAAGATGTAGATATCCTTGCCCTTGTAAATGCTACTAGATGTTTGCTCTGCTCCTACAAGCAGAGATAAACTAAACAAGTTAAGCATGGTAGAATCAAATATGCGTACTCCACAACCAAAAAGGAAAAAAAATAAGTCATGATCAGTTCCATGGAAGGACTTACTTTTTGTATCATCCTAGCAAGCACTTCAATCTGTCATTTCATACATATCACTACACCAAAAATGCCCATTAGCAACGGTTTTAAACCATGGGGTAATCCATTGGCATGGCTTAGAACCGTGGGCTGTAGAGGCGTCTCTAAATCCTCCGTAACGGCTAAAAACCATGGCAAAAATATTAGCAACGGTTTTATGCTCGAGAACGGTTGATGATTTAGCCACGGTTATAAACCGTTGCAAACATGTTAGCCACGGTTTTAAGTCGTGGCTAGTTTTAAGCCGCGGCTTAAAACCGTGGCAAGTCCTAGCCACGGTTCTATGTCGTTGCAACATTTTTAGCCACAGTTTTAAGCCAAGGCCAGTCCTAGCCACGGTTCTAAGCTGTGGCAAGTCATGGCTACGGTTATGAGCCGTTGCAATATTTAGCCACGGTTCTAAACCGTTGCAAAATTTTTTATTTTTTTTTTTTTTGCTATCAAATGACTTTTGATTACATCATATAGGTAAGTATAATTCAGCACGTGCATCAAGTAAATAAAATTTAATATGACTTTTTATTAAATTTAAAAATAACATTTACAACCTGTGATCAGCAAATTCCCGCAATTGCTTTCAAGTAATTCATTACAGCAGCAACATTTACAATTCATTACAGCAAAAATTTAGATCATTCACAATTCATTACAGCAGAAACAACAGCATTTACAATTCGACATTGTGTAGTCCATTGCATCCTCCTGGAGCTTTTCTTTTCTCAATTACTTCCAGAACTGCATGGCCAGCAGCTGTACATGCAGGATTTCCACCAAAGGTGTTGAAATAACTATGATGCGTCAAGACCTGTGCAATCTCAAGGGTTGTAACAACAGCACCAAGCGGAATGCCATTTCCAATACCTTGAATATATCAAAAGCAGCAAACATATCAGCAGACTGGAAGTAACATTTACAACACAAAATGTTCGTAGAAAAACTTAACAAAGATGCTACAATAAGATAAACTTACGGTACTATCTTAAAAAACTGCATGGAAAGTCGTATGAATTACCTTTGCCATTGTCACTATGTCAGGCATATTAGTGTGTATGTGTGTGCTTGTGAAGACTGCGGAAACCATAACCATAATGGAGTTCACTGACACATAAAAACTACTTCTTAAATTACTTGTTAGCCTTCCTTGTGATGTACCTTCTAGAATTGGAGGTGTTATAACATGTTGAAGAGTATATCATAACCATTTTGTTGATCTTAAGCTTCATTTTCAACAGTGATAACATGGAAGTATGCATTTTAAACTTAGACATGACAAAAGTTTCCCGGAGATAGCATTGATCACTACACGGGTCCTTGTTCTCTTCAAGTCCACACCAGCTTGATTGCTTTTCAATCTGTAAGAGAAGAACTTGATTACATGAAAAACTGGAGATACATGAAAACTCAAAGAATAAACAAAACAATAAGAATCGAAGATAAGATAATTAAGTCAACAAAAAGTGGCATATAATTCAGTTAATGACATAACTTGAATATAAATGGATGCAGGTAAAAGCATATTAAAAAAAAAAATTCATCGCCATGTTAAAGGCTTGTTATGCTATCAAAGCCCAATTGTTGAAAACAAATGTAACACAAGGAAGTATAATGAGCACTCGAAAGCTAACAATATGCAATAAACAATACCTTCTCCCCAATAGCATCTTGAATAACACTCACGTGATTAGTCATACCAACAATTGATGAAGAAATTACCTTGATCACGCCTAGCCAGCTTAATGGTAGCTGAGGTTACAAGTAAATAATATTGTCAAACAAAATAGATCTCTGTGGTGACTATCATAGTTCATAATTAACAGAGATTTGGTCTGATGCCCAAATATTTTAGGCACCATCAAATCACTATTTCAGATGATCAAAGAACATTAGATCCATGTAAGTAGTTACCAACACATAGTGAAAAGAATAAAGTTATTGAGTAGCTTTAGTTTAATACACCTTGAAAAAATTGTGCATTATCAAGTTAAATAATTAAATAATAGTAGGACGTGTTTGCACCACTCCTATGAGTCTGCATGGAAAATCATAGCAGCTCAAGGAAGTCACGATTGTTTAATCAACTCATGCTCTTTTGGAGGTGAGATTTCATGTTCTTAGGCAGTCAAATATAAACTTTGAGACATGGTCCTCAACAAAAATAAGTGGGGGGAGGAAAAAAAACTATAATCCTAATTATAACTAAGATTCTATGTTGCAGATGCACCCGTAAAGCATAAAGAAGATAAGATGAAGATGAAAGCTTTAGGTAACAGAGAATTATTATTCCTAAAACAATAATAGCAGGAGAATCATACCACTTCTTGTAGCTTCAAAGGTGGTCCAGAAAGTGACCTCCACTGTGGGAAGAATTCTTCAGTAGTTAATGATATATGTTGCATAAATTTATTTAAGACAGCTGGAAGCCGGAGCTTGGGATTGACCTGTGTAGAAGCAACAAACAATGAAAAACGGAACTAGGAGACCATAGCTAAGAGAGGAGCGAACAGATAAATTTCAAGATGAGCACAGTACCAATGTAGTTCCAAACTTATAAGAGAAATCTAGAATAGCTACATCCCTGCTTGGAAGAAGATTTGCAACCTCAAGTGGGCATTGCACCTGCAAATACAAGAGATTGGAAGAAAAGATAAGAAGTAGTACCATTGCAATGACATAAAACGACATTTAGGTAATTCGTAATGACCTTCACCTGTGCTCTTGGAGGAATAGTATCAGGTACTTTAGAAAGCTCTATATTTAGATGAAGAGGAAGCAATATCAGAGCCTGAACTGAAACAAGTGAAAGATGTGTTTTTGTTTCCCAAGAAAAGAACAAGACGACCATGATGGGCACGCCATTCTGCTTTTATGCCAATCTGAGAGAGTGGTCAAGAACATCGTCAGAGAAGAAACTATTAGTACTTACCGAGGTTGCAACAACTTGTTCATTCTGGATGTTTACAAAAATGAGAGGAGCACCGGATGAAACTGCGGAAGAGAACCAGGCTATGGACCTCGCTGTGGTTGACCCAACATTGTACTCCCCTGCCAGTGGCATAAAGAGTATGGAACTAATTACAGTAGATTGCCTATCTGGCAAGAACGTACCCACCTTCTTCTTCCAGTCGTACTTCATCACTTTCTGGGTGTACCCTGTATCGTTCATGTTCACTACCTTTCTGCTCATCTCTGTGTGTACAAAGATAAAATTTAACAACTGATTTTGCACATCATAATGCAATCTTTATTCAAATTTTCATTAATATTTTTGTATTGTTGTACCTTGTAGCTCGGTGCACTGTTCCAGGGTGAGGTCTGCCAACACTGCAACATGTCTATCATCAAAAACTGCTTGAATGGTGTACCTACGCTGGAGCTTTGATCCACGTTCTTGCAGCAGTCCCCTATACTTCTTTCCAGCAGATGTGAGCCCCCGAAGTTCCCTGTGTTATTGGACAGGATTCCAGATCCTGTTTATTCTAGGATCATTCCTAATTGTGTTATAGGCAGCATTAGCCAGGATTATCTCATAATACTTGTAGGTTGAGTCCTGTGAAAGGCATAACATGCTTCATAACTTGCCAAGGAATTAAAAAAACAAAAAAAAGGAAAAAAAAAAGCATTTAGAAATTATCTGAAAAACCTCGTTGATCCAGTAAGAATTAAGAACCTTGAGGCCACCCAATTTGTGTGCGTATCTTCCCCTCCAGTTCCGACAAGATATCAAGTAATATCATCAAAGAGAAAGTGACAGTCATTGAATAGATAAATGTAAAAAAAAATGAAAAATTGCCAACTAGAGGTCAGACAGAAATGAAAAATTGCCACAGCAGTTATCATAATATATTTCCTAATGTTGGTAGATTTCAGAATTAATTTTATCATGAAAATTCATCAATCACCAAACCCAGATAAATTGATATATTTTGGTTTGCAATAGTTAATTTATTTTACTATCATATCCTACTGGAACTAGTCCTAATCCTAATATGCCTTATTTACAATATTCCTAAATCTAACTATTCAAACTAATCTTTACATCTTTTCTTTCTTCAATGAAAACTGCTTAAGATTCATTAGCTAATCTAAGGATTGGAGAAGACCAAAACAGCAGAAATATTACAGGAAAAGCACATCAGCTAACAACATTAACCCATATTGTATCCAAAAGTTAAACAAACATTTAAAACGATTTAAAACATTGAACAAAAAGAGAGAATTTTAGTGGAATTTGAACAAAAAGAAGGTCCACTGTTCTCTAAAAACAGAAACAAATAGAGTTCCACAAATGTAAAATGAGGCAGATAAATGCATACTTGATTTTGATTGTTCCCATCAAAACATTCAGCAGCGACATCTTCAACTCTTTCACTGGAGTATTCCATTTAAACCAAGTTATGTAAAGATCAAAAGCTGGGGAAACTAGTTCAGTGCAAATAAATAAATAAAACTAAAAAGGTCTTGTCTGAATTCTTCATCTAATAAACTAGAGTAGCAACAAACCTGGATACCTTCAGAGGTGCACGTGAAGTAGCTTTCAATAAAATGATGTGTACACTTAAATCAACAAGAACTGCATGGAACGCATCAAAATTAACTGGGCAATATGAATGCAAGCCTAGAAGAGCCTTAGGTGGGATCCGAAATTCATGGACTGCAGCAGGGATGACATCCAGGGGACCCTGCACCCCAGACCTTTTGAAAAACAACAAAAGTTTCATATTTAGTACAAAAGGTTAAACAATAATTGTATTATTTACATTGTCAATCATGTACTAGTACGATGAATAGAGCGATTCAACTCAATTGAACAAAGAAAAATGCATGATATATTACCCATCTACTTACCTGTTTTCCAATAGTGGAGCATATAGAAGTTCAAACTTCAAGATTACAGCAGATTTAGAGGGACCCTGCAAATTGAAGCAGGTGTTAGTAGCCAGACTAACGTAACAAGTTTTAATCATCTAATGGCAATTACATGCATCCCAAGTCAGTGAAATTCAAAAAACGTGAGCAATGTTTTAAGCTCAAGATACAAAATTGACTACATAGATCACTGGAAGTGTTTAAGAAAAAATGTAGCTCATGTTTTCCAAGAGATAGATCAAAAGAGACCATAACAGATAACAGGACATCCTGCCTTGCATATTTGATCCTAAAGGGCTACGTATAAAAATTGTTGTCTGTATCATCAATCTTCCAAATCCCGAAGTTATCTTCAGATCCCAAATCAGGATCTGCATAAACCATCTAAGATGTCACTGTTTGATGAGCACGAAACAAAAATATTATTTCCTGCAAGTACAACATCATTGACCTGTACAATCAAAGCAACCTCGTCATAATCAATCAACATAAAAGGTGTGATGCATACATGGAAACAATAATGGTGTACAATTAATATCTTTCATCTGCATTAAAGACCAATCGACGTGTCAATGTTGTTGACTCTTTATTTATATCTTTGTTACAGTAATTGCAAATTACAAGAAAATGAACAAGCATTCAAGGCATTCAAGAAAACGACATGTGAAATAAGTTGAGGCAAAATGTAATTCCCAAATAAAGAATATAAAAGAGGTCAAATTACAAAGAAAATACGGAAATTCAATACAGTCATTGTACAAGTAAGCATACCTTGTATCATATACCTGTAGGAATTGAACCCATCTTCATTCGGCACTGATCAACCCTAAAATCATTTGAGGTTAAAAATCAGATTCATCCATCTTGTAAAATTCATCAATGGCGCATATTCCCATATCTGCGAGAACTTGGACCACAAACAGTTTCACTTATAAATTCCAAAATCGTTCCAAACCTTCAAAAGAAACAAGAAAAGAGTCATTGGATCTCTAACTATTTGTATATCTACATACAGTTTCAGATAGGGTAGTCTTTTCAAAAAGGAGTTTCAAATTGGACAATTGAAATAGGTTTTGTGCTACTAACAGGGACAATTGAACAGGCTTACAAATCATCCTGAGATATGGTAAATAATACGAACACACAGGTTATAGAATTGGATATAATGTACCATACATTTTATAAGTATAGTAGCAATTACTGATGAACCTTATTTATTTTTCTTGGCCTAGGCTTGATCAGTTGACATTACCGCCTAGGCTTGAGTTGACAGTACTGCACTTTAAGGTATTCTTAATTCTCGACGTGAAACAGATAATTGATGCAATAAATTTTGGAAAAAATAAAGGAAATGTATAGGACTAAATCCCTTGAACTAATAAAATAACCTATCTAATTTTCATAAAACTATTATCTCAGGATTTACCACATCTCAGGATGAATAGGCCAAACCTGTCTATTAACCATTCTTTTAATTTTTCTTAGTTTTGATCAAGGTCTTTTCTTTGTCATGCTACTGCTGTCTAATTTTCCTCTACCTTAGAAGCCAATGATTGTTTAGTTATAAACAACTGTTGTATCTTGTTTTGAATCCTTCTTCGATTGTTATATATTGTAATAGGAATTACTTTATCTACAGGTACAGTGTCACCTTGCTTTCTTGGTGAGAGCTAGCAGAAAAAACTCCATCAGTTACTAATCTTGTCATTAGTTATCTTACTACTGACACAAACTATCCATTAGGAGATCAAAAGGTCTGAGCTAGCAGTAATAGCTCAATGAATCTTGCATAAGCATGTGTTTCACTGTAATTAGTACAAGTGTTCCACAAAAGCACTCAATCATTGCCATAAAAGGAAAACAACATAGTTTTATCAAAAAAGAAGAAGAAGAAGAGGGAAACACCATAGCAAACAAAAGAATGGTGGAATCATTTATCTCTTCCAAAGATAATTATATATTTTATTGATATATATTCCCTAGAAGCAAAGCAGTTATATGGTTGAGCTTTTGGTCGCACTTGTCCTTTTGAAACACCATACTAAAGAACGTCAACAGTAAAATAGAATAGGATGGTAAAGTTGAAACAGAGAACAAACACTATCTTTGTAGGGATGGTTACTATTCCTCCTCGACGGGAAAATCATTCCTAGCAACTTAAGGAACCAAATATTTATACTTACAGAGAGGATCTTCAAGAAACTTTTGATTATTGGTTCCAACATCTAGCATCATTGGAAGTATCTACAATAAAATAACAGTAAACTGAGAGTACTTGTAATGGTGTAATGGTATAATGGTATATGCAACAGTATTCGAAAGCTAAAAGACATAATATATTGAAGAAAAATAAAGAGAGGGCATATACTTTGTATGGGTTCACGCCGGCTGCAGCAACATATATATCGAGTTTCCCGATGGGCATTCCAATTCCCTGAACTCCAAGATCCCCAAGTCCAAGAATGCGGCTTCCGTCTGTCACCACTATCAGTTCAACCTGTAACAAATGGAATATAAACCAAAAATGTGAAAAGTATTAAAGAGTGCATACAGTAATTGTTCTCATTATGTAACAGTCAATCCCAGAAAATTCATCAACATTCATAAAGGAATGATGATATTGTGGCAAAAGCAAACAAAAATCTAAATAAAAACTAGAAATCAAACAACGTCAACTGAAATAACATTACTTATTAAATTTTTATTTTATTTCGTCTTATATGAAGTAAAAGTTTTTTTCCCTCCACAAAAGTCTTACTCATACATTTGTCCTAAGACTATCTAGATCTAGACTTAGAGCGTAAAAAAGAAACTTATAAAATCACCTTATGATGCAATAACCTATGCTCAAGGAACTTGGAATTTTAGTTCACAAATTCCTCAACTCTTGAGTGAATTAAAAGTGAGACAAGCTCACACTTTATGTAAGAACATTTTAATAATAGATGTTATTATGAAAGAGCAGTGAAACAGTCCTAGCAAGTTACATGTTAATGCGATTCCAATTCCAAGAACTAAGAAACAAAAAACCAGGTCACAAAATTAGCTTCCATGAAGTGAACAGTACATGAAATCTGTACAAAGAACAAACCTCCAAGAGCAAACTAGAACAACTAATCCTCTTGACCCCTTACTAACCTGTTCAGATGGCCAGTTATAGGTCATGGACATCATCTTTCCTTTATCCTTTGCACTGAAATACATCCCACGTGGGTGTTTAAACAAGCCTCCGTAGTTTTGACATACCAACCCCACAGTCGGATTGTATATTATTGGAGCAAAATTTTCAATGTTTTCAATAAGGACCTGGAGAAACCAAGTAAAGGGATTAGTTTAAGCTGATGAAATTCCAAAAGTCTAATAAAGTTTTAAGCTTTTATCCCGCAAACTTACTTTGTAATATAGTGTCTCGTTCCTGTCATGCAATCTGTTCAGGACTCTCCATTGCGCTAATGATAATACCTCATCTGGTTGGTATAGAGTATTCTTCACCACTAATTGGTATGACTCCACTACAATTTGAAACAATAAAAAATTCACCTAAAATCAATTGCCTTAAAAACTACTACACTGTCATAGATAACAAAATTTTGACAGTGGTGAAACTCATGAACCATGATCAAGTGAAGAACTTTATTTTACACATTTAGAACTTTAATAACAACATACAAAAAAGCCCCAATTTCACATAAACATCCAATCATTTTTTTTTATCATGAAGTTGAACAATAGCCAAAACCAAATCAAATCCCTCAACCATGCAAACCCTAAATTTCTCAACTAAGATAAGCCGCAAATCAAACTATTCAAAACCCTAATTTACACAAGTAAATAAGCAAACAATTGTTAAACCCAACTGAAACAAAATCCTCAAAACCTCAACCTTCAAAGACACCAAATCTCTACATTGAAAATCCCTAAAACCAACTATGAAATAAACATATCACCTCATTGTGCTAAACACAAACAACAAGCAACCAAATAGTCCATTTCAAAACACTGAAACAAATCAACAACCATATGTACTGAACCCCAAATGAACAAACCCCTCAAAACCCGAAGCTTTTCAACCACCAAAATCCCCAAATTTGATAGTCTTCCTTCCAAAATCCCAACTTTCTGCAGAATGAACAAAACCCCACCATTTCTAACTCGCCAATAACCACGAGTCTAAAACCCCATTAATTCAAAACCGCTACACCCATCAAAACCCAAAGCTTCCTAACCACTGAAATCCCCAAATCTGACCTTCAAAATCTCAACTTTCCGCATATTCAACAAAACCCCAACATCTCTAACTCATCAATAACCACAAATCTGAAACCCCATTTATTCAAAATCAATAAACTCATCAAAACCCAAACCTTCCTAATCACTTAAACCCCAAATATGACTAACATCCCTTCAAACTTGAAACACATAAATCAGAAATTGAATAACACCCAACATTTCTAACCACAAATCCAAACACCCCCTTGCTTCAAAACCCCGGACACTTCATCTACCAATCAAAATAAACGAATCAAACAACCAGAACAATAAACAAAATTCTTTATTTGTTACCTGATGAAGAACAAAACCTTCTCCTTACTCTTTCCTTGCGAACTCACTCACGAAACTCACCTCGCCAGCTTGAACAAAACACCTCGCGAAACTCACCTCGCCAGCTTGAACCTCGTGAAACTCACGAACACTTGAACAAAACAACTCACCAGCTTCTTTTGTTCAATTTATTTCGCCAAAGCGCAAAACTCACGTGAAAAGCAAAAGCTTATAGCCACGGTTTTAAACCGTTGGCAGTTAGCAACGGTTTTTTGCCGTGGCAACCCTTTTTTTAGCCACGGTTTTAAACCGTTGTCCGTTATAACCACGGTTTTAAACCGTTGGCAGTTAGCCACGGTTTTTGGCCGTGGCAACCCTTTTTTTAGCCACGGTTTTTAGCCGTGGCAAATTAACCAACGGTTTAGAGCCGTGGCCATCTCCCCGTAGCTAAACAAGCCTTTTGGTGTAGTGTATAATTAATCAGGGATCAGCTAAACAAAGAAAGCAATCTATAATATCAATAAATCATTTGACCATGTAGTCACAACAGAATACTGGACAAGACCAAAAAGCGAACACACGGATAACGATAACGACATACAAGGATAATGTCATTTCAAATCTTCATATGAAGGCTGATTATTTAGAATCATTAATCCTATTAAGCACTATCAAATTATTTATGTTCATTACCAGCTGCCAAATTGTCTACTACTTTTGCAATATTGGTTTTTTTTAACAATAAATGCTTGCAGCATTGACATTTCTCTGTTAATCCAGAGTTTAGAAATGTAAATACTATGCTAAAGTGGTTTGAAAACAATAGATGGAGGTGATCATAATGTAGAGATATTAGCACAGGTTCGAGGCTTTGCCTAACCTCCCTTGTTACAGGATTAAGAAATTTTGAGCCCCCTCCCACTCCCCCATATTTAACTATTTTAACCTTCCACCTATTTGTGATTTTGCATCCTATAATCGTGAAATGTCTTCGGACCCAGTATCTGGAACTTTATATGCCTTTGCTCGTCTGTTAATTCAATTCCATAAAAATCTCCCACAACATTTCTTCTTTGAATCAATTGAAACTTTAGAAACCCTTTAATGGTGAAAGCTCAAACCCCCACAACAACAACAATAATCATAATGGTGAAATCTCAAACTTTAGAATCCAACCCAAACCCCCACAACAATAACAATAACAATAACAGTAATCATAATGAGAGACAGGCGGGGAAGGGGTTGATTCTTTGTATGTTCTCTCAACTTACTCTACTGTCTTTTTGTGCATTCTCCAATGTTTTGCCTAATCAATCAAGAAAAAGATGATAGGATGAACTTTTACATAAAAAGAAGCATCTCACCTAAATTGAAGTCAAACAGTGAGCAGCTCTGAGTGCCTGTGATGCAAGCACCGACCTAAGTTGTACACCAACAAAGCATTAACTTGTTATGCGCCTTATGGTGATAAAAATAGAGATTCAATAAACAATGCAGAAATGTTATATATCGTTCAGAAAATTAGAGAAAGAAACATTTGTTGACTCCTCGAGGGAATATATGCAAAGCTCGTACATAACTTGGTGAGCTGAAATTGGGTGTTGTGTTGGGAATGTTGCAGCTCCAGGGACATCATTGTGCAACTGTGACTACAAACCACGATCAGCTTCCATATGAGGATGCATACATGCAAAGCAAGCTGCTAAAAATCTCCCACAAGGAGAAAAATGGGAACCCATCTCACTGCAATTATAAGATGAACATGTCAGAGTTCAAATAGATGAGCACTTAGGATCTTGAACTAACAAAACTTAATTACTACAGTATCAGAGTGCCATTACAAACTATACGCACAACTAATAAAAGGAAAACAGAAATATCAGTTAGCATCATTAAAATTACATAAGTCTTTTGTACAATCTAGTATACAACTGAAACATTTCATCAAACACCTAGTGATCAACAAGAGATGATCTAGAAAGAGATCAACCTATTTTCAAGATGCTCAAGTCATGATAAGATTCATAGATGATCTAAATAGTTAAGAATGCATAGTCCAATGCAACCACTGAATTAAGTAACTAAGTGACAGGGGACATATGGAAAAACATTCATTTTACCAGAAAAAATAACTTCATAGATACATAGAACTTGTCCTACTACATATAACAGAGATATAGATAGCCAAATTCTCAACTCATAAAATGAAGCTCCCTGATCAATTAGTAGATCTATAGAGAACACCGCCTGATCGATAGATTAGAAGATCTGATCGTTCTCTCGAAACAAGAGGAATCAGAACGTGAAGAAGATTTGCAGAAGATGTGAAGAAGAAGATCTAAAAATGTGAAGAAGTGAAGAAGATGTGAAGAAGAAGAAGAAGAACTAAAAATGTGAAAATGAAAAAGTGGAGAAGAGGCGAGCAACGCAGGGGAAAGCTAACGCAGGGAGAAGGTGAATCGAAGTCTCCTGTTTTAGGTTTGGACTGAAATTTGGGAGAGAGGGGAGATAAGGTCGAGCTAAAAATATTTTTTTTTTGGGGGGGGGGGGGGGCGGCAAAAAGCCCGCCAAATTAGATAGCCTTTTTTATTTTATTTTAAAAGATTAAAATTTTACTTTTAATAGCAAAATTGTAAAAAAACGCTATTGACTTATGCTATTAATAAGGATATGTGGTGTAGTGTCTTATGCTATGGGAATCCATGAGGGGACCCCTACATTTTAGGCTAAATTGATATATCACTCCACATCCACCATTTGATTTGTGAACAATGGTGAGAATGGAAGCCCCATGAATATGGGAATTTCACTCCTTGGTTCCTCTAGGCATGTGATTCTCATGTTCATGAGACTTCCATTTTCACCATTGATAACAAAATCAAATAGTGCATGTGAAATTATACCTCAAATTAGCCTAAAATATAGAAGTCGCTTCATAGATTCCTATGGCATAGACTTCCATACAACCAAACACACCCTAAAATAACCTATTCTATACTACGGATGTTTGAATTCAACATGTGGCATGGACTTGACTATGTTAACACTTTAGACTAGGGGTGGCCATTTAGGACCGAAAACTCGGACCGAACCGATAATCGGACCGATCGGGTCAATTCGGATCGGTTTTAACTAATTAAAAAATCTCGGTTGTAAAAGCCCGGCCCGAGCCGAAGTTTCTGGTTCGGGCCTCGATTTCCATTTCTGAAGCCCGTCGAATAACCGGCCCGGCCCGACTCCTTCACTTAAGTATTTCTCCCTCCCCTCAAACTCCCTCTCCCTCTCCCCTCAAACCCCCTCAACTTTCAAAATTCAGAGAGGAAACCAGCGATTAGCAAAGGAAACCAGCGACAGCGAAGACGCCTCCCTCTCCCCTCTCTTCTCACAGTCGAAGCCGCGGAGGCCACTTCCCTCTCCCTCTCCCCTCTCTTCTCACAGCCGAGGCGGAGGCGGAGATCCACCGACTCCCTCTCTCAGCGAAGGCGGAGGCCAAGCCGCCTCCCTCTCCTCTCCCTTCCCCGGCTTTCCATAGATCTTGATCAGATCAGATCTTGATCAGATCAGATCTTGTAATTTGTTGTATTTATTTTTTGTAATTTTTTGATATAATTTTTGTTGTATGTTATAATTTTTTGTTATATGGTTCCAGTATTTTTTTTTAATACTGTAGAAGCATTTTTTTTTGCTCTTTGGACTGAGATCGGCCCGAAATTCGGTTAATCAGTCATCTCGATCCGATTTCGGGCCTCATAAACATGGGCCCAAATTTTTCAATCTTATTTTCAATTTTTACACTTTGAGCCGATTAGCCGTACTTACCCAGCCTTACGTTAGACTATGTTAACACATGTTTGAATTCAACATGTGGCGGAGACTTCTCCTTTTGACTTGGGCTTGGGTCGGGAGTTATGCACACGTCGACTTAATCATCAACCCGTCAAACACGTAGATTTCATTTTCACTTGGAAGATCTTTCAATATGGTCGGGTCCACACATTTCCTAGTGACTTTAATCGCCCAATTAAAGTAGAGAAAGACAACTAACTACATTTAAAAAGACAAGTCAGTCTTCTCTTCTTCCTCACATTCATTTATTTTATTTTTTTTAAATATCGAGCACTCCCATTATGCATTAAACTCACTATTATTTTCAAATTTCGCTCTAAATGTAAGAAATGACCACCAAACTCATTAACAAAGTAAAGAAGGACATTAAAATAATTCAAGACACATCAACTACTATTGTTCAGCTTATCCTAAATCCTGTTAAAAAATAATAGTATTGAGAATATTATTTTCTCATAAAATAGAAACAAAACTTTATATTTGAAAAATAAGGCGAATCAACTATTCATAAAACCTATTAAAAAGCATATCTCGAGGCAGGTTTTGCCAACAAAAAGGTAACATGACCCACACAAAATGAGAAGCACATATTGAGGAAATTATCATTCTCACTAATAAGTGCCACGTCACTCGTGGTTGTTAACTAGTTTTAAAAACATGTTCTCAAATATTTAAAAAAAATGAGAAATAATAATTAATTTTCCATAAAAAAAAATGATTAAGAACAGTGTATTTCGAGAAAAAAAAAAAAAAAAAAAACTGCCAAGCACGCCTAAATTAAAAACAGAAATGAAATAATGGAAAGACTAACAGCGTTAAACGTGAAAATGAGGACAGCGACCTTTACTCGGTGTCACAAGTTTGTATAAATATGGGCAACTACTTGAAGGGCCCAAAATCGATGAAAACGGAACTCTCCCTCTCTCTTCTATTTCGATTTAACGGAGGAAGATTGAAGAAGGAGCGGCAATGCCGGCTCTCCAAACGCCACCATTACCAAAACCGAAATTAAATATCTCTCTCGTCTCTCTCTCATCGCTTTCTCAGTCATCTTTCAAACCCTAAAAACATGGAGTCTGGTCTATAAGGTTTATAGTTTTACCTTTGATTAGAAGAAGCGTTGAATCGACAGAGAGGGTCTTTCTTTGTTTGAAATGAAGACGAGGAGGCACAGAAGTTTATCTTGTTTATGCTTCGAACCTGAATTTATCGATTCTAATTATAATTACAAGACCAAGGAAGGCTCAGTTGTTGATAATCATGATAATTTGAAGAAGAAAAAGGTGGTTTATCCGACGAAGCCACCGAAGATCGTATCTGATGTTGTTGTTTCTGATAAGAGTTTAGGAGGCTGCAAGAATGATAATCATCCTCCTCCTCCTCCAATCTTCAATCGGATCTTCAAAGTCGTCATGTTCCAATCCTATTTGGTTAGTATTTTCATTCTTGTTTGAAATTTTCAGTTCTCTAATAAATTGATTATGTTTCTAATGGATATTTTTTTTCTTGATTTATAGAAGAAGAAACTTCGGAATAGAAAAGTGCTACAAGATCCGATTCGTTCAGATAGTAGCCGGAGTTATTCGTCTCTCGTAGAGAAGATTCCGGATACAAGATCTCAGGAATTGAAGTCGGACTCATCGATTTCAAATTCAACTCGTTCATCTCTGTCAATCTCCTCAAGGAGGAGTTCTAATTTCTCCTTCTCTTCTTTGAACTCATCAAACTCTTCGTCGCATTCGAGATCTAAATCTGTCTACGAGAAGAAGTCATTCGAATTGAATTTCAAAGATAGCAAAACCAACAGCAACTTGGTAGACGTTCCAAACTCAAATAAAAAAGGCAATAAATCATCAAAATTAATCCGAAATTCAACAACTGCGTTGTGTCTTTTGCTTGTGAGCCTCCTTGTATTGATTTTCTGGGGGAAAATCTGTGCAATTTTGTGCACGTCTATGTTCGTCTACTTTGCTCCTTGTAGGAAAGCAGAGGAGGAGGAGGAGGAGGAAGAAGAGGAGGAGGAAAAGAAGAGTAAAGAATTGCCGGATATCGAATCGAAAGAGTACAGAAAAAGAGTCATTATGGATGGGTTCTTGGAAAGGAACCACAACCGGTTTGAAAGCGACACAAAGAAATAAATTCCTTGACTGAAATGAGCATCAGATGAAATCTTAATTCTTTCTTTCTTCCTTTTCGTGTTGAAGTGAAGTGAAGACATGATCTCTCTGCTGCTGCTACTTCGTAACATAAATTCTTGTCTGTCCGCTCTGTCTTTGCCCATGTTTCTTCCTTCTTTTTGTTGGTTTAGGAAGATAAAAGAGAGATACAAAAATTGAGTTTTAAAAAAAAAAAAAAAAAGGTATATTTTGGACCATTTGGTAGTTTTGCAATGCAAGCTAAGCAAAGGGACTTGTAGCTTTTTTTCCTTCTTTCTTGTTTCTTGAGTGGTTGTTTGTTGTGTTGAACACACATCTCATGTGCATTCACGCGTTACGCAAAAGGGAATTGTTATTCAAGTTTCTTCTTGCTTGGTGTGCTAAAAATGATAATGATGAAGGTTTGAACATTTGAAGGGGTGATAACAGTCAAATAGGGTTGGTGTGGAACATTTGGTTGTATGGTTGTGGAAAAATTAGAGAGGGGTATACCATTTTTAAATTTTAATGCTTGATTAATGAGGGAAAGTGGGGCAATGTTTTCCTCAAGAATTAATGATAAAAAAGAAAAGATATTTGTGAAGGTATGAAACCAAATTCTTCTTTTCTTATTCTGGTGGTACCTTAGTTTTGTATGTCTTGTTTCCTTTCATATGTTTTTTATTTTTTATTTTTTATTTTTTAGTTATTGGAATAGCTGTCCGTAGTCGAACTATGCTCCCTCAACAATATCAGTGGGGTATATAATTTAGGGTAGAGACTGCAATTTCGATATTTTTTGCAAGATGTTAGCTAGTAAAAACTTCTGCATTTTGGTTTTGGGGCTAACTATAGAGATGCTCTAATAATAATACGACTAGAAAGTTGGCTTGTGTTTCCCCATCCCAATGCCTGCAGATCGTAAAAGCTCCTTATTTCTTGATGCACATATAATGCTGCTGTATTACAACCATTACCTAATAAATCTGATGCACTTTCAGTGTCATTTGATTCTCAAATTTGCATTTAAGCTCAACATTTTAGATATATGAGAACTAGGTAATCATGTTCTGCCTTGGGTATTCAACTAACTAACATGAATTTGCTGTCAATACATTTTCCATCGATAGAAACAACAGGCGGTCGTAAATCTTCATTTTCATCCATGCCAATGCTGCCTGTCTGGGACAAAAAATAAAAATAAAAAAAAACAAGTACAATAGCGTACAACACCCCAAAAACATCAACACAATGTATAATATAAGCTTAGAATACTCTTTAACCATGGTGTTTAGTTCAACATGTTTAGTTTGGTGATGCAACCAATGGTCACTGGCCGGGGTAATTATAAGCCCAATTAAGCTCAGTGAATGAACTGTGGAGGATAAGATAATTTACTTTACTCTCTGTGAGACAAAACAACATCCTTGCTGCTGCAAATAAACCTGCTTCTTCTTCTACTGCTTCCTGATTCTGTACTAAAATTTATCCATTCTGAAATGCTTGTCAAGCCTGGAGGGATAATTTTGTTTATCCAAGATTCCATAGGTATTTTTACATTATAAAACAGCCGTTATTCCACACTGGATAGTGGATACCTTGAAATTAAGTTGCATTGCGAGTATCAACCATATATTCTTTGCATCACATGGACTTTGTTGTTAATATGTTATGTTGCAAAATTCATTGTTTGGGAATCAAGGAACTCGGGCATAGAATTTAGGTCAATGAGTGTAAAGAAAATTATTATTGACCAGTTTGATGTTTGCCAATCAATTTTCTTATTTAAGGTAATTGATCAGCAGATTCTCCAATAAAAAATTAATTGTACACTATACTAATCACGTTACATGAAAATTAACCATAATTAGTTGGGATATTTATCGGAATAATATACAGTACTCTCTAATAAGTATTGCGACATTTTACAATATCTCAAAGAGTGGTTGAAGGTAAAAAGTTGCTCTTAACAAGTTGATTAGTAGATATTAAATTTAGCACACACGTTTATCGTCTTTTCAATGCATACGAATATATATATATAAATTAAGCTGCATATATAACATAAATCACTGTGCCCCATTTATTTGGTTTTTCAACTTTCATGTCACATCCATTTTTTCAGTGCTTAATTAGAATATAAACTTAGCTTTCTGAATATTATATACATTAGAAAAGGTTTTGCTAGATGTTGATACCATCAAGGCTAATACATGCATAACCATTTGGTATTTTCAAGTTTCATTTTATCATTATTGAGTTTACTCAAGATTTGTAGGTCCGCTGATGTAGTTGGATGGGGACTTGAAAATTTTCAGAAGTAAATACTTAATATTTTGTACATGGCCGTCGATAAAAATTGTGTAAATGTAACAAGCACTGCTATGTAATAGCTTGATCAGTATTGCCTGTAGCATTGCACAGGAGGTCTGTGACAATACAATTAACATTTTTAAACATACTAGCTACCTATTAATTATACTTTATAGTCTGATTTAAGATGGTGCTCTAGTCAAATGATGTAATTACTTATTTGATTGGATTGATTATGTTGATCTAACTAAACACACTATATTTTGAGTTTAGGACAACTGAAAGATAAATCAAGTGTCTTTTTTTTTTCTAGTTTGTTTTCAATTATTAGTAGGTGAAATGATTCAAAATAAGGAAACGCAATGGAAAGCCAGTGGAAATTGAAGGGAAGTTTCAATCTAAATGAGAATAAGGGTGTTAATTATGACAGAAAATTCAGACCTTGGACCCCATGCATCTTCTTTCCTACAGTGGTTGGTGCATTCTTCTTACTTTGTGTGAAACTTCCCAGAGTCCCAGAGATCTCGACATGAAAAATTAAGTGGTTTTGCTTGAAATATGCGTACTAGTTCTTTTATTTATTTATTTATTTTAATAACTTCCCCGTTTTTAAAGTGTGTTTTGGGTATAGTGGTGCGTAGCCAGGAATAAGAATTTCACCTGGGGGAGGGTAAATTTTTTTTTTTATTTGTATAATATATCCACTAAATTTCTGTTTATATTATTTAAACAAGGTAATCTAACATTTGAAATAGTTAGAAAATTAGATGAAAATGCATAAAAGATTAATTGTCTTCCTAGCAAGAATTCAAAATATTACTTGTCTTGGATTGACAATTAATAAATTTAAAATTATGATAGAATGTTACAATATAGGTTGTTCTTTTAAATAATTAATTTTTTTAGTGAACTAGATGATAAAAATGGACATTTGAAAACTAGTTTAAATTTTTACTTACATGTTTATAAGTTTAACCATGAACTTACAAGTTATTACATGATTATGCAATTTTATATAGTTTAAATTTGAACAAGTTCACATTTTTTAAGTTGGCACCTTCAAGAGAGTTGTTTGAATAATAGCTTGGAAATATTAAAATATAAATAATTTAAAAACAAAAAAAATGGTCAGATCCGGGGACAAAAGTTAAAATATAAATAATTTAAAATAATAGAAAGAGCGCAACTAGCCCAGGCCAAAAATGTGGACAAAGACAATACTACCAACCGGGCAAAATGAAGCATTATACACATTGGGTGATTTTTTATTTTTGCTATACATTAATTGATTATTTTTAATTTACTTTAACAAATTGAAAATAAAAATAAAATTCATAAAATTTACCCGGACTATAGCACGGGTTAACCTCCTCCTGGCTACGCAATAGTCATTGTTCATTTCAGGGGTTAGATTTTAGCCAGAGCCTAGAGAGTGCACATGTAAGTGTAACGAAAAGACAATCGCTACCAGTACCAAATATGTTTGTAAATATGCAAATTGGATGATTAGGTCAATGGCATGACAACTCAACGGTTAGAGCTTGACGGATGGTACCACTAGGTCATGGGTTCAAATCCAGCTTGCGACATCTTTATGAGTTATGGGATCCTATAAAAATTTTGCTTGTCTTTCAAAAAAAAATTGGATGATTAGCCAAAACCCAAGGATGAGCAAAACGAAAATCACGCCCTCAACGAAAAATATTATAATATATGGAATTATTTATGAACAATTGAAAAGAAAAAGAAAAAGAAAAGTGAAGAAGATATATATGATCAAGGTTAGCATGAAAGTAACAAGTGCGACAGTAGCCCAACTTTTCACGATTCATATTGTTGTTGTGCTACATGTGCCCTATTTTAATTCGTTCCCCAACGCCCAACTATAACTATGTGTTAATAATTGCTAAATGCCTGTGAATGCAATTATATATGCTTGTGATGGGGACTTAGTTGTTTGTTGTTGCTTCATGGAATCCCATCTGCTTTTGCTCAGAGTTTGACATTGTCACTTCAACCTTCTGCTTAACATCATCGCCATTTTTCATATTTCACACCATGAATAGCCTTTTGACACCACCATTATAAATATAAAAAAACTTTCAATTCTAAAAAAAAAAAAAATGTCTTATCTTCTCCTATACTCAATGGTTTCTTCTAGAACAACGACAATAGTCAGCTTTTCTCCTAATGTTGTCGATGCTGTTGTTGTCATTACTTTTCTCCCACCCAGCCACATCGTCGCCATTGCTCGCCTGCCCTTTTTTTCTTCCTTTTTTCCCTCTATTTTATTCTCATCAACAACAAGTTGCAATAGCAACAAGGATTGTTACCGAAAACCCTTCCCTCCCATCGCCGTCGGTCGCCTCACCATTGCCTCTTCCTCCCCATTTTTCTTTTTTCTCCTTCATTCTCGCTTGAATCTCTGTGATAACGGGTTTCATCCGGTTCGAGGGAGATCGAATGAGAAATAAGAAATAAAAAAAGGGGGAGAGGCGATGATGGGGTGGCAATAACGTCGTTACTACTACTCTTGTTGGTTGTTGTTGTGAAGAAAAGAAAATACTTCAGCAGAGAAAAAAAAGTAGAAAATAATAATAATAATAATAATAATAATAATAATAATAATAATAATAATAATAATAAGGGAAGGGGAGGACGAGGGCAAGGTAGTAGCGGCGGTGACGCTGTTGTTCTTTCTTGTTATTGGGAAAACATCACAGAGGAAGAAAGAGAGAAGAAAAAAGAGTGGA
Organism: Berberis thunbergii; assembly: GCA_003290165.1. Taxonomy (NCBI): domain Eukaryota; kingdom Viridiplantae; phylum Streptophyta; class Magnoliopsida; order Ranunculales; family Berberidaceae; genus Berberis; species Berberis thunbergii. Next base: position 165,575 of record QNQO01010599.1, read on the forward strand.
AATTTTTTTTTTATTGGTTGCGTAATTTGCAGGTTAATAAACAGGATGGTGGTGTCAAATAGTAGATATATGATGGAGATTTTATCAACATAAATTAATAAGGTAATAAATCTCACTTGTAATAACCGCAAGTGCACGGTGTCTAACCGGTAGACAACGGCAAGTGCGGGTCGATCCCACGAGGAAGGTGGATTAAATTGAATTTAATAATTTGATTAAACTAATTTTAGAGAAAATGGGGTTACAATGTTTTTAAAACTAAACTAAAAATAAATTAAAAATAAAAAAATAAAATATGGATGTTTTGGGGTTTGGACTCACCAATGAGTTAGCAAAAATATTTAAATATAAATTACTAAAATTATAAACGAGAAGCTTGAGGGATGAGGATCCCTTGCTTACACCGAAGATATGATCATTAAAATCCAATTCTAATTATATTAAGTTTCTCACAAACATTAACAATTTATTTCAAGCAAATAAACTTTTACCAACCATTAAGTGTCTTTTTAGGGCACACTTAATCAAAGTTAAAGCTTAATAATTTTTAGCACATGCTTTGAATATTGATAAAATGTGTATATAACTACCAAACATATCAATTTTAATCGAACATGAAAGGTGAAAGCAATTTATCAAATTTCTGAAATAAAATTGTAATTAACAATTAAACATTTATGTCAATAAAATGAATTATGCAACCCTTTTGGTTTGTCGCAAACTCGATGTGGTGGTACTCAGCAAATCATCAGGTGGCCCAACACAAATCCCGAGAAAATGTTCCAAAATACTCTGTGGCTGCTCAGAGAAAAGTTCGGGGTGTGAATAACCAAAAATGATTTTTGACTTAATCTCCCGCCAGAAGAACAACGCCTCTTTAACTCTCCACCTTCGTTTCCAGCGAGCGGCACTGCGCCTCTTCTCTGCTCCTCGCGAGCGTCCTCGTCTTCCAACCTGCTCCGGAACCTGCAAGAAGACATAGAGAGGGTGAGGAAACAACGAGAGAGAGATGCGAAAAAAAAAACAGAAAGAGATGGTGCGCGACCCTGTTTCTGTTCCTGTTGCAGCGGTGGTTGTGCGCCGCTCTGTGGTGGTGATCTTGAGAGAGAGAGAGACAGGAAGGAGGCCTAGACGAAGAGAGGACAGAGGAACAGGGTTGTGCTCTGTCGCAAGGTGGTGGAACAGGGCGGCTCGCGATGCTCTGTGGTGGCGGTGACTGTGTGTGTGTGAGAGAGAGAGAGAGAGACGTCGAGATGAAACTGGTGCTCGGGTGATGGTGGTGCTCGGTAGCGAGGTGAAGTTTTTAACGTGAACCCCTGTTTCACGGTGGTGGTGCTCGGATGATGGTGGTAGCAGCTGTGCTGTCCAAAGGTGGTGGCGGAGATGGCAGAGCGATCTGGACAGAGAGGGAGTGAGAGATGGATAGGTGGTGATGGGTGTGATGAAAATCACTTTGTCAATGAAGAGATTTGGATTTGGCTATTGAGGCTTAATTCCCTTCTCCTCCTCCCATTTTTCACCCTTTTCTCTTGTAGTTATAGAGAATGATCAAAATGAATAGAGATGAGATAAAGGGATGATTCATTGAGAGAATCAATGGATAATTGAGAGAATATTATTTGGGTTTGCTTGGGCTTGGCATTGGGTTTGGGTTTATGGGTTTAAATTATGAACTTGATTTTGGGTTTAAGGGTTTAAATATGTGACCATCTACTTTGTACCACCGCTAGAATTGACCAATTGTCATTCCTTAAATTATCGCCTTAATACGATTTCATCGTTCACGCTCAAATTCTTACAAAGACATGAAAACGAAATAATTACTATAAAATATAATAATTGAAACACTAACATATATAAATTAAGGGATATATTATGTAATAATTATGTGAATATCAAATACCCCTAAACCTATATTTTGCTAGTCCTCGAGCAAAACAATAAAAATAAAATTCTAACTCACTTTCGCAGGAATCATCGGTTGCATTTACCTTAAACGTGCAACAAGGCTTTGAACCCTAGATTACCTCTAGGGGACGAGTTATAGTCTCGTGAGGGTTTCCAAAAAATGTTACCCACAAACATTACCGACTCAACAAAACTTGGTTAAACAGTGTTTATTTTAAAACTTCAAGATATGCAAGAAACCAACAGTGTCATTTTAGTGTATCAACTAATCTCAAAATAATTTAATATTTTCCAAAAGTTAGAAAAATTCATAATCATCCTCAACTCAATGTGTGTGTGTGGATAACACTATCAACATAACTTTTCATTTCAGAGTAAAACAATGACTAAATCTCCTGTAGAAAGTTTGTTTTGACTTCAAACCTCTTATGTCACTCACAATAAAACACTCAGAGATTTGGTATTTCACTCAGTTTATATGTGAGGAAAGAGTAAATAATGGAAAACAATCATCTCACATACAGTATTGTCAAGAATGGACTTTTCAAGAATTGAATGAACATGATTTCATGGACAGGAATATCAATTACTTTTGGAAATGTTGAATCAAACACCATAGGTCTTGGTTATTAAATCTCCACATCTAGGGAACCAACCTTTACTTAAGATCAACTATGATTTTGTTGGGTTATTAAAAGCGCCCATGGATTGGCTAACACCCCAAGCCATCAATGCTTTGAATACAACAATTGCAAGAATAGACAAAGATGCATTGATCACCGAAATTAAAGCCTTACTTGAAGCAGAAGCAGCAAAGGAGGGGCAAAATACTATTGAAGAAGCACATGAGGCCACCACAATACAGCCTCCCACGGAATATGTTCATCGAAGGTCTTCTCGAAGCAAGAAGACAAATCCGAAATTCAGGTAACCGATGATGATAATACAAATAGAATGCAAATGTTTATTAGAACCTGGTATGGATGCTAGATTAGTGCTAACATTCAATGATTTTTATATCATGATTCATTGTGTTTCGATTCTTTACGACGACTTCTAATACATCATAAGGCCCACATTAGGTATAAATCAGGTCATGAGAGTGATTAAAGGATTGATTGAAAATTATGAGGAAGAAAAGTTATTGCAAGTCTATCATGCAACCACTTTAGTAGCAGAACACTTTACAAGGTTACTCTCCAACCTAGAGACGATGAATCTGGAACTAATTAGGTTCTTTGTTGAAGCTTTGAAGCAAGTTTTTTATTCTGTAGATGATGTAACGAGTGTACGTATGAGCGATTGTAAACTTTATCATCATCTTTTTTATCAATATAAGGTTCGGGGATCCTAAAAACCCCAACTCACTTTCCAAAAAAAAAAGGTACAATGGTGCACTGAGCACTAAGACATGGTTGTTGTTTATATACACTAGGGTTCTCTACTTGCGCAAATATTCAATATTTTTTGTATTATAACAATTCAATGATAAGTCAAAATTAAAATTTTAGTAGGTTTGATTAAAGATCTATAACCAAAATAATTATTAAAATTATTTATATTTTGATTGTAAAAAAAAAAAACTATTAAATGTGAAAGGAAAAAATGAGAAATCAAAAAGTTAGATGTAAGGCCTATATATAGTTTATAAATAATTGGGAGGCTCCAAATAAATTATGTTGGTGGCTTAGGTACGATTATCAATGTTTGAGAGATGTTGGTTTTGATTGTAATAAGTATGTTAAGGGAGGGTAAATTGGGATATCCAAAAGTTTGATATAATGGTCTATTTATAATTTATAGACAATTATGGGGTTTCAAATACATTATAATAGGGACTTAAATATAATTATTCAATATTTGAGATATGTTGGTTTTAATTGTAAACATTATGAAATATTGAGGGTAACATTATAAATTAATGTAACAGCGTTTTTCAGTTAAAAAAACACAAACACCCTTCATCACTTTTTACCCACTTTTTGATTTTGTTTATAAATATTATCAAGTTAAGAGGAAAAAATTAGAAACTGAAAATCATGTTGACGATATATACATTTTATTGTTCATTCACTGTTGATCTGCCTGTTCTCTCATTGTATAGTCTAGATAGATACCTTAATGAGTAAGATGGATATTTTGGATTAGAGATATGAATTCTTCTTTTTTATTAATTGGGAACAGAAATTCTAAGTGTCGGAGGAAATGAGCGAGGAAACGAGCGAGGGAAGTGAGGTGGCGGGGGTGGGAGCCGTTCATCCCACTCGAGATGCATGCATTGACTTTTTGCGCGCACATTCCGAGCGGGGTGAACGGCTCTCACCCTTGCCACCTCACTCCCCTCGCTCATTTC